>JARYGA010041371.1:0-108095 GCA_030545235.1 Helianthus tuberosus
TGTTTAATCATCATCTAGCAAGGTTCTTATGATGATCAACATCATAAACAAAAGAAATCAACATTCAAGTATACTACATACACTTAAAACAACTTGATCTTCATGTTTTAGAGCTTTATGTTCAAGTTTATGCTTATGTTTCTTCTTGATCTTTATGTTTAACATCTTATATCATCTTTTAACCAACATATATGAAGTAAAATGAGATCACAAGAGTCTTACTACTAGCACAAGGCTAGGGATGATCAAGAGAAGAAATGAGGTGGATAAAAGCAAATGGTGAAGGTCCTTCAAGTTTCGTTGCTTCCACACTTCCTAACTTTGCTTCTTACACCATTGTATATCAAGAGAATGGATGGAATGAAACTTGAAATGAGGATGAGGGTGGAGGGTGTTTGGGCCGTAGCCTTTGGAGATGAAGAAGGGAGTTTTGGGTGTTGGAAGATGATGAAGATTTATGCTATAGTCTTGTGGGTTTTTATAAAAGTTCTCTAACTTTAGGATGGCATATGGCATATCTGTTAAGCATATTCCAGACAATATCTTATAAAATATTAAAAGAAATCCACATGTGGGGCCCTTGTCTAACCGGCCTTGGATGGGGGGGGGGGAGGGGTAAAGTGTAATATTTCAATTGTTAGTTACTTGATTTAGTTGGAAAGTAATGGTGCTAGTTAGGTATTTTATGTATTTAATGTTTATTAGATATAATATGATGTTCGGTGACCATAACTTGATTCGTAACATAAAAACAATGCTGCTAGTAAGAATCTGATGTTTTGGGTAGTGTCCGGTTGTTCGGTTCGTTACTGTTCGTTAAAGTGCTAAATTGCACAGTTTAGTGTGCTTTACGTTGTGTTTTATGACAATTTTGATTCCCGATACTTAGGAAAGTATTCTGGACCATTAAACCACTTTTCTGCATTATATTTAGATGTTAAATTGCTGAAAATTGCTGAATTTATTTATTTTCTGCAGAATTTTGCAGTTTTAGTGTGTTTCTGGCACTTTCCAGTACCTATGTCATTACTAGGAAGACAGTTTTGTAATCCCTACTTTCCTACACACTATACTAGTGTAACACTTGGTCCTGGGCTTATTTTGTGTCTTAACATCATGTCTGTCTAAGTACTGAACTCCCGTCAGTACGTCTAGTTTATATAGACAACTGTGCTAACTCTGCTATGTGCATTCATAGATCTATATTGGGTTGCATGCAGTAATGACAAAAGTCTTGCAACATAAAATGCCTTTGTATGTATATAACAGAAATCAAAAGTTTATTCGTCTTGTAAACTAGATCATGCACAGTCATTAAAGCACAGATTACTATTTAATTTTCGTACTGAATGTATGGAAAAGTGCCAGTTGTCACAGTTCATTTCTTGGTCTAGCGGGTTATTACCGCCGTTTTATTGCAAACTTCTCCAAGATTGCGGTTCCTCTCACAGCTTTAACTCAAAAGAATAAACCTTTTGAGTGGGGACCCAAACAAGAAGAAGCTTTTCAGACCTTGAAACAGAAACTCTGTGATGCACCTATCTTTTCATTACCTGAGGGCAACGACGATTTTGTCGTATATTGTGATGCATCCAACTTAGGCCTTGGCTGAGTTCTCATGCAAAGAAACAAAGTCATAGCTTACGCATCGAGACAATTAAAGGTACACGAGAAAAACTACACGACTCATTATCTTGATTTAGGCGCAGTAGTTTTTGCTCTCAAAATCTGGAGACACTACCTGTATGGTACTAAATGTGTGGTTTTCACTGACCATAAAAGTCTCCAGCATATTTTCAATTAGAAGGAACTAAACATGAGGCAACGACGTTGGGTTGAACTTCTAAACGACTACGATTATGAAATTCGCTACCATCCTGGTAAGGTGAATGTCGTGGCTAATGCATTAAGACGTAAGGAACGCGTCAAGCTTCACTGTGTTCAGGTTAGATCTGATATTCAAACCCGCATTTCTCAGGCTCAACATAGTTGTGTTACACAAGACTTGATGGGTAAGGAATTACCATATCATATTAAGCCTGATCTTGAACTAAAGGACAATGGGCTATATTATTTCATGGACCGTTTATGGGTCCCAAGTCAAGACAATCTTCGCACCTTATTAATGGATGAAGCTCACAAGTCTCGTTATTCTATCCATCCTGGTGCAGATAAAATGTATAAGGATCTTCGAACCCAGTATTGGTGTCCGGGTATGAAGAAAGACATCGCCTTATACGTATCCAAATGCCTTACTTATCTCAAGGTTAAGGCTAAACATCAACATCCCTCTAGATTATTAGAGCAACCAGAGATACCGGTTTGGAAATGGGAAAACATTGCTATGGAACTCATTACCAAACTGCCATGAACTAATAGAGGTCATGATGCCATTTGGGTAGTCATTGATCGTCTTACAAAGTCAGCACACTTCTTACCGATCCGTGAGGATCTTTCTACTGACAAACTTGCTAAAATCTATGTGAATGAGATTGTATCCCGACATCGTGTTCCTTTGAACATTATATCTGACAGAGATGCTCGATTCTCGTCTCACTTTTGGAGAACCATGCAATCTGCCATGGGAACCCAACTTAATTTGAGCACAGCTTATCATCCGCAAACGGATGGTCAATTTGAAAGAACAATCTAGACACTGGAGGATATGCTTAGAGCTTGTGTGATCGACTTTGGTGGTGGTTAGGATTCGCATCTACCATTGATCGAATTCTCCTATAATAATAGTTATCACTCCAGCATTAACATAGCTCCTTTCGAAGCTTTATACGGTCAAAAATGTCGTTCACCAGTCTGCTGGAATGAGATTGGTGAAGCTCGGCTTACTGGACTTGAACTCGTTCTAGAGACTACAAACAAAGTAAAAAAGATTCGCAATAACCTTCAGACAGCTAGAAGCTGTCAAAAGAGTTACGCGGATAGACGACGCAAGCCCTTGGAATTTCAAGTTGGTGATCACGTCCTACTCAAGGTATCCCCTTGGAAAGGTGTGATTAGATTTTGAAAAAAAAAGGAAAACTTGCACCACGATATGTTGGACCATTTAAGATCGTTGAAAGAATCAGAAAAGTTGCCTACAGACTAGAGCTACCTCCTGAACTTGGAAATGTTCATCCAACCTTCCACGTGTCCAATATTAAAAAGTGTTTGGCTAATGAAAACCTCCACATACCACTTGATGAAATTCGTGTTGATGACACGATGCACTTTGTCGAGAAGCCTGTGGAAATATTGGACCGTGAAGTCAAGAAGCTCAAACGCAAGCGCATACCAATTGTCCAAGTTCACTGGGAATCTAAACGTGGCCCAGAATTTACTTGGGAATGTGAAGATCAAATGAAGGCGAAATATCCACATCTATTCTCACAAGTTTCCTCTAAATAAATTTCGGGACGAAATTTCCTAAAGTAGGGGGACTGTGACATCTGTGCTTGTGTAATCATTGTATAACTCTGAAAAATTCAAATATCAATAAAACAATGTGTTTTGATCCCAATATTTGTTTATTTATTTTTGACATTTTGCACGTTTTGATTTTTGTCTGATTTCAAACTCTTAAACGCTTTCTGGAAAGTTATACGCAAACTGATGCGTAAACGTAATCAGTTTAATGCGACATACACTCTGGAATAGCAACATGAGCTTAACATACCTTAAATAACCTTTACATAACTTATAAATAAGTTTTGAAGGGTTTGGTATGGCAAAAACAAGTTTATTCGATCGCATGGACTATTTGCGACAAACTGCAAAAGTCTGCCAATTTGTATAACAACGTACACTTCGGAACATGATCATAAGCTAAACATACCCTAAATACCCTTAACATAGCTTAGAAATAAGTTTTGTGGGGTTCGGTATGCGAAATTGCGCTTATTTGATCACAGGGACTAAAAGCGTCAAAACTGCGAAAGTTGCATATTCGTGCATATCTTGCATTCTGACCATATCCGGACATCCAAAAATTTTTGTAATCACTAAAATATTGTATTTTAGTGATAGGAATGCAAAAAAACCATTCGTTCTCGCAATTTGGATCGTTTTCGCGTCCGTTACGATTTCCATCGTAATTAACCGAAAAACGCAACGGTACAGCCAAACGAACTGACATATGTGACATTTTTTAGCATAATTCAAGTTAAATATACTTTAACTTCATTATGGAGCTTTAAAATGGGCTTAACGGCTGTTAGAAGTGCCGAAACGCGACAAAATGAGTTCAGGGACCAAAGCTGTCAATTTTCAAACTTTGGCCCCTGCAGAACCCATACGGACCGTAAGGCAAGACCCCATACGGTCCGTAAGCAATGCCCAGAACCAGCAGAACGTTCTTGTTTGCTTCCCAGCTATTGCACCTTGGTTTCCATTGCTTGTTTAGTGATCTTGTGGGCATTTTAAGTGTTCTACAAGGCTTCTAATCAGGTCCTAACAAGTCTGTGTTTGAGATCTTTCCTTGAAGCCCACACAATCCACTTGTCATGATCCTACAACATCACTACAACTATAAATAGCCAAGAACTTTCATTCAATCCTTGCTCATTTCTCATTCTCCTCACTCTAGCTTTGAATTGAGGCCACCACACTTTGTTGGAGGCCTCATACCTGAGTTTTCTAGTTCATTTTCCAGCCTAGAACACTTGTAAGTGTTCTTCCTAGTCTTGTTTATTTAATTTAGCTATTTTAAGCTAAAAGTCAAACAGTGTTTGACTTTCGGCTTTGACCATTAATTGGTCAAGACAAAGTTTGTTTGAACTTTGCAACGTGATCGTAATCACGATGGTTATAATCCCTAGCGATTATACCTACTGATTACCATGTTGACTAGTCGTAGTGACGAGTCAAAGTTTCGGTCAAAATGCACGTTTATGTGCATTTTACGACGGAACTATTTTCGGGTATCAAAACACTTTGTTTTGATACCAAATCAGTTTTCTAACTTAGTTAAACATGTTTTAAACTGTTTAACTCGTCCCTACTAGTTTAGTGCTTATATAAGGTCGTAAGTCAAGCGGTCTTAACAACCGCTTAGACTTTCGAACCCGACCCGTTTGGTCGATCATTAGGATCCGACCAAACATATTTTGTGACCATAGTTGTATAGGGAATAACCTACTGAGGTTATACCTTATGGTCACTTTGTTTGGTTAGTTATTCGATAAGTCGTTTATGTGCCTGATACGCGCAAAATGCAACATATAAATTATATCAATTGTGGCATAAAACTAACCCTTTTTTAGTGCTAATGTTGGAAAAAGTGTACTTTTGTCTTCCTTTTGTATTTTCAGGATTAAATGAGCTCAAATTAACAAAAGAAGCAAAAAGACAGCAAAATCTAACATAAATACAAGAAAAGGGACAAAAGTGGATTGCCCGACCCCTCGACAGCATCCTCCTAAGCAAAACAAAGAAGACAGAAGATTGAACACGCCCCGTGCTCAGCGAGCACGGGGCCGTGCCCAAGAAGCAGCAGAAAAGACAAACCTATAGAAGCTTCTATTGCCCACCATGGGGCCGTGCCCAGCGGACACGGGGGCGTGGTCAGAGTACTGCAGGCGCATTTATTGTAATTGCGAATTACAATTAATGAAGAGAGAGAGTGTCAGACGGACACGGGGCCGTGCCCAGCGGGCACGGGTCCATGCCCAGGCTTCTGTTCAGCCTATAAATAGGAGTGCTTGGAGCCATTTCAACTCATCCCTTGGCACACCACCTCTCTCACACTTCACACTTCACCCACCACCATCACAACACCATCATCCACCACCATCATCCATTGTCCATCATAGAGTGTGTGAGTCGTCTCGGGATCTAAGATTGATCGTAAGAGTTCTTGACAATCAAGGCCATGTTTGCCTAAGTCTCTTACATCACTTGGTGAAGACAAGTGTCTAGTGTAATACTTTTTATTTTTAATCTTTTGCACTTTTTATTTGGTTTTGTATTAATGACTTTAATAACTAGTTTCTTATGTTGAAGGTGATTCTTCCTTATCGTTTGTCTGTGGTGTCTTGACATTATTTTACTGTCTATATAAAATAAAAGATTTTCACCATTCATATCTCCACGGTCTATATGGAGGTATGTTGGCTACCTGGTCGGGGGTTAAGGGAACGGTTTGGTAAGAGTCTTGCCCTTGTTCAGCGTTTAGAGGTCCTGCAAGGGACCTGGGTCAAATTTAGTAGGACCTCCTTCAATACCCAAAGGTATTGGATGGCGGGGGTCCAAACTCTTTGACCCCCTAATAAGTTAAACTACTATTAATACTATAACCGGGCTACTTAGGACTGTATCCCTGCTGACTCAGACTATTTAGTCGAGGGTAACATCACCTTCAAAAGAGGGGCCTACCATAATTTGCATTAATAACTTAATTAATTATCTTTCAATAATCCAACCCTTTAGGATTGTATCCTTGCTGACTCAAACTACTGGGTTGAGGGTAACGTCACCTTCAAAAGAGGGGCCTACTACAATAACTAAGATAATCTCTTAAACAAGTGCAAAAGTGCGAAAATAATCAAAGGTTACACTATACACGAGTCGGATCCAAGTGATTCATCTTGTCTATCTGTTTTTATTTTTATTTTTATTTTTATTTTTCAGCATTTAGTTAGTTTTATTTTCTTAGTATTAAAATCTTTTCTAACATTTTGATTTGATTAGACGTTGAGAATAAACCGGTACTAAAAGCTCTTGTGTCCTTGGACGACCTCGGTATCTTACCAACACTATACTACGTCCACGATGGGTGCACTTGCCCATATGCGTGTTTAGTGTTAGTAAATATCGTGTTTTATAAATTTAAAACTTGGCTAAAAAATGTAAAAAGGGCTTAAAATATATACCTAAAACATATACACACTTACGCACATCAAGTTTTTGGCGCCGTTGCCGAGGACACAAGGATTTTAAGAAAGTTAGGAATCAACGGCCTAATCATTTTTTTATTTTCTTTTTATTTTTTTTAGGATTTTTCTAGTTTTTCAGCTTCTGCAGAGCTCAGCACGGGCCGTGCCTGGTCGGACACGGGCCGTGCCCAGCAGTGTTACTGGCAGTTTTTAGTTTTCCGAGTTACAGAAGGCTGACCACGGGGCCGTGTCGGTGCAACACGGGGCCGTGTCCAACTCTCCAGTAACAGGGATCCGGAAAACAATCACTGTAACTCCGACCACGGGCCGTGTTCAGTGAGCACGGGGCCGTGGTGAACCTTCTGACCAACATTCTTTTCTGTTTTTGTTGTAGGACTTGGAACCAGACGCCACCTCTACGTAGTGTATGAGCTCCAATTCTAATAAAGACATAAAAGAACCTCTAGAAGAACCCGGACGCTTTCTCAGAAAAAGACTAAAAGCTAAAAACCAAGAGAAGGTTTCGGGGAACCCACTTCCAATGGCGGACCAACGTACCCTCATGGATTATCTACAACCCACCGTAGGTAATCTCGGCGCCGCTATCAATGCACCGAATGTTGAAGCCAATAACTTCGAACTTCGGCCGCATTTGATACAAATGCTTCAAAACTTTGCAACCTTCCATGGGCTTGCGGACGAGGATCCCCATCTACACATTACTAATTTCTTAGAAATATGTGATACCTTTCGGATCAATGGAGCATCAAATGACGCAATCCGCCTCCGAATGTTTCCTTTTTCACTAAAAGACCGAGCAAAGGCTTGGCTTAACGCCCTCCCAGTAGGATCGGTAAACACCTGGGATGAACTAGCCCAAAAATTTCTATATAAGTATTTCCCTCCCGCTAAAACGGCTAAATTAATGACTGAAATTAATACCTATTCACAAGAGGACGGGGAATCCTTATATGAAACTTGGGAAAGGTTCAAGGAGCTATTGCGAAAGTGTCCTCATCACGGTCTTGCGATATGGCAACAAGTATCCACTTTCTATAATGGGCTGTTGCCACACACAAGACAAACACTTGACTCTAGCTCCGGGGGACTTTTAGGTAATCGCCGCCTGCATGAAATATATAATCAAATTGAGGAAATTGCTCAAACCAATTTCCAGTGGCACACTCCCCGAGGCAATAAATCTATTGCCCCGGGCGCCCATAAGGTTGATGAAAGCACCTCTTTACAAGCCCAAATCGAGGCCCTTTCTTCTAAAATTAAAAAGTTAGAGATGACAAAAACAGTCTCGGTTATGGCTTGTGAAGGGTGTGGTGGGCCACATGAAAATTGGAGTTGTATGAAAGAAACAGATGATCAAACAGAATCGGTAAACTACATTGATAATAGACCTAGGCCGTCGAGTCCTCCAACGGGCACCTACAACCAAGGATGGCGAAACCACCCTAACCTTGGTTGGAGAGAACCTGGCAATAGTAGTAACCAACAAAATCAACGAACAAACTTTCAACAACCAAGAAATGAGTCACAAAATTTCCCTCAACAACAAGGTGGACGAGAAAGGCTTGAAGATTCTATATCTCACCTTATCTCCGACACTGAAAAGAAAAACTCGGATAGGTTTCTACAATTAGAATCAAATTTTAGAAATCAACAAGCTAGTATACAAAACAAAGAAAAACAAATAAATCAACTAGCCCAAAATTTCTCCGAGAGACCGCAAGGCGCGTTACCAAGTAATACCGAAACAAACCCAAAGGCGCAAGTTCATCTCATCACCTTACGGAACCGTACCGTGGGTCCCGCGGAAGGGTCACCGCCTACTGAGGAGATCACATCACCGCCCCATCAAGAGAAGGTTACTCCTCCACCACCAGAGCCCACCAAGGCTCCTCCGGTTCCGTACCCCGGTAGGTTAATCCGTCAAAAGACCAATGAGCAATTCGCAAAATTCGAAAGTCTACTAAAACAATTGCATGTCAACATTCCTTTCATTGACGTCCTAACCCAAATGCCTATAAGTTCATGAGGGACTTCCTCACTCATAAAAGGAAAATTGAAACATTGCAATTAGTTAACTTAGGCGAAGAATGCTCCGCCCTCGTACTCAACAAACTCCCCCAAAAGAAAATTGATCCCGGAAGCTTCACAATTCCTTGCTCGATCGGGGACTCCCCCGTTCGTAATGCACTAGCCGACCTTGGGGCTAGCATTAACCTCATGCCCACATCAATGTTCAAAAGACTCGGCCTAGGAAAAACGAGTCCTACAAAAATAAGTATACAACTTGCTGATCGATCCGTCAAATTCCCGCAAGGTGTCATTGAAAGTCTACTAGTCAAGGTCGACAATTTCGTCTACCCGGCCGACTTTGTCATACTTGATATGGAAGAAGACACCGAAGTCCCCCTCATACTAGGGAGACCATTTCTCGCCACCGCACAAGCAGTGGTGGACATGAATGACGGAACACTCACTTTAAAATATGGGGATAATGAAGTAAAGTTCGGGGTTGGGAAGAGAATAGAGGACGATGACCCGGTCAATTACATGAAGGTTATTGATTCGAGTTTGGATGATGCTCTCCGACGGTGCAACATAGGATGCAAAACATCCCTCTCGGAAAACATATAACCTCGCCTTGGGTCTAGCCAAGGACCCTTATAAACGTGGCGCACCACGGAGGCATTCCGCGGAACTATCCTTAGTTTAGTTTAATCTTTTAGTTTTAATTTGCAGGAATAAAACACACTCGGGATGGTCAAGGATAACAAGGGAAACGAGAAACATGGCCCCATGCACGAAAACAGGGCCATCCGACAACAATTTCTTCATTACAGTAAGCTCAGCACGGGCCGTGTCCAGCCAACACGGCCCCGTGCTGAACATCCTGCAGAAAATTGCCCAGTTCAGGTAACTGGACACGGGCCGTGTTCACTGAACACGCCCCCGTGTCCAGGCTTCTGTTTCTTTTCTTTAATTTTTGTTACTGGCACCTGAACACGGGGCCGTGCCCGGTCACCACGGGACCGTGTCTAGACTGCCAGTAACATAAAATTTTGCTTTTAACACCATTCTACACATTCAATCAACCTGAAAACTTATTTTTGGGACACATTGAGGACAATGTGTAATTTAAGTGTGGGGGGGATGCTAAAACCTTGAATTTTGCAAGTCCTAATAACAAGCCTTACACAAAACTCTATTGGAACCGCTAATCACCCCAAATTTTTTCAAAAATTTTCAATTTTTTTTACTTGTCTAAGTTTAAGTTGGGAATTCTAATTCTAACAAGGTTATATTTTTACAAATTTACAACCGATAGCGTCGTGGTAAAAAGAACCAACATATGAAAATTATCAAACGACATGACAAGCTTAGTTAAAATTTGATTATATATACTTGATCACGTAAAAACCCATTCCCACAAAAGTGAGTTTTGAGCCTTTATAGAGCATACAAATATACATCTTTACACTAAATGCTCATTTTTCGTTTCTTGTGTGAATAGCCGCTTGGTTCTTACAACTCTAGAACTTGCCACGATAATTCATTCCTGGTCCTTACCAACTTAAACCCAAGTAAGTAAATGATGGAGGCATTAGGACTAACCCTTTTTCTTTCAACACCATTATTTTCATTTTTCTTTTCACCTACCCAAAAATTCCCCCTAGTTAACCCCTTTGAGCCTAAACCTTTTCATTTCTTAACCCAAAACCCTTTTACCCACCAAAACCCCTTTTTCATTTTTAACCCCTTATTTTAGTAACAAAGCTTGGTTTTCGTGTGACTCTTCAAAAAAAAAATATATATATATATATATATATATATATATATATATATATATATATATATATATATATATATATATATATATATATATATATAATGAATGATGATGAAGTTGGAAATAAACAAACAAAGCTCCTCAAACAAAAGCTTGTTTGAATAAATACTTCATTAAAAATAAAAAGTCACAAAAACAAAATGTTTTACGAAAACCAACGCTTTTTACGCCTTTCGCCCTTTTCAACTAACCACTAACCCAACCACCCACCTTTAGCCCAAGCCTAACCCTTCACCCAAAAAGTCATCTTGATATTTACAAAGGTATAAAGTTAAAAAGGAGGAGGATTGATTGCTTGGCAAGCTTATGGTAGAAATAAGTTCCATGCCGCTCTCGAGTGATTCACTAAAAATACACCTTCGACCGAGTGTGAGTGATTTGCCCCGTGAGGTATGTGAACTTGTATATAAATGAAATTTTAAAAAGGTATGTTATGCCTTAATAAATAATTTATCTTATGAAATGTTTTTAATAAATCATGACGAATAGGATTGTAAATAAATAAAAATAAAACCTAAACGATCTTGGAAAATCCCAACACTCTATGACAAGCCCAAAAACCTTCTCTTCTACCCATTCCATTTGGGAGTGAATAAAGCCACATTATAAAGAGTTTTGCTTGAGGACAAGCAAAGATTTAAGTGTGGGGGTATTTGATACGCGCAAAATGCAACATATAAATTATATCAATTGTGGCATAAAACTAACCTTTTTTTAGTGCTAATGTTGGGAAAAGTGTGCTTTTGTATTCCTTTTGTATTTTCAGGATTAAATGAGCTCAAATTAACAAAAGAAGCAAAAAGACAGCAAAATCTAACATAAATACAAGAAAAGGGACAAAAGTGGATTTCCCGACCCCTCGACAACATCCTCCCAAGCAAAACAAAGAAGACAGAAGACTGAACACGCCCCGTGCTCAGAGAGCACGGGGCCCTGCCCAGCGAGCACGGGGCCGTGCCCAAGAAGCAGCAGAAAAGACAAACCTATAGAAGCTTCTATTGCCCACCATGGGGCTGTGCCTAGCGGACACGGGGGCGTGGTCAGAGTACTGCAGGCGCATTTATTGTAATTGCGAATTACAATTAATGAAGAGAGAGAGTGTCAGACGGACACGGGGCCGTGCCCAGGCTTCTGTTCAGCCTATATATAAATAGGAGTGCTTGGAGCCATTTCAACTCATCCCTTGGCACACCACCTCTCTCACACTTCACCCACCACCCACCACCATCACAACACCATCATGCACCACCATCATCCATTGTCCATCATAGAGTGTGTGAGTCGTCTCGGGATCCAAGATTGATCGTAAGAGTTCTTGACAATCAAGGCCATGTTTGCCTAAGTCTCTTACATCACTTGGTGAAGACAAGTGTCTAGTGTAATACTTTTTATTTTTAATCTTTTGCACTTTTTATTTGGTTTTGTATTAATGACTTTAATAACTAGTTTCTTATGTTGAAGGTGATTCTTCCTTATCGTTTGTCCGTGGTGTCTTGACATTATTTTACTGTCTATATAAAATAAAAGATTTTCACCATTCATATCTCCACGGTCTATATGGAGGTATGTTGGCTACCTGGTCGGGGGGTTAAGGGAACGGTTTGGTAAGAGTCTTGCCCTTGTTCAACGTTTAGAGGTCCTGCAAGGGACCTGGGTCAAATTTAGTAGGACCTCCTTCAATACCCAAAGGTATTGGATGGCGGGGGTCCAAACTCTTTGACCCCCTCATAAGTTAAACTACTATTAATACTATAACCCAGCTACTTAGGACTGTATCCCTGCTGACTCAGACTACCTAGTCGAGGGTAACGTCACCTTCAAAAGAGGGGCCTACCATAATTTGCATTAATAACTTAATTAATTATCTTTCAATAATCCGACCCTTTAGGATTGTATCCTTGCTGACTCAAACTACTGGGTTGAGGGTAACGTCACCTTCAAAAGAGGGGCCTACTACAATAACTAAGATAATCTCTTAAACAAGTTCAAAAGTGCGAAAATAATCAAAGGTTACACTATACACGAGTCGGATCCAAGTGATTCATCTTGTCTATCTGTTTTTATTTTTATTTTTATTTTTCAGCATTTAGTTAGTTTTATTTTCTTAGTATTAAAATCTTTTCTAACATTTTGATTTGATTAGACGTTGAGGATAAACCGGTACTAAAAGCTCTTGTGTCCTTGGACGACCTCGGTATCTTACCAACACTATACTACGTCCACGATGGGTGCACTTGCCCATATGTGTGTTTAGTGTTAGTAAATATCGTGTTTTATAAATTTAAAACTTGGCTAAAAAGTGTAAAAAGGGCTTAAAATATATACCTAAAACATATACACACTTACGCACATCAGTGCCCATTAAAAATCACCAAAATGCCCTTTTTGAGCATAAATTCATTTTTAACATATGTGATCAAACTTTTGACACCTAAACTGATTTAATAACATCTTTAAACATATTTGGGCATGTAAGACTTAACATATGACATAAATAACCATCCGACCTTATATTTACGTAAACGACACGTTAAAGTAGCTTAAACTACCTTAACGAGTCATAACGGGTCAAAAGCACTTAGGGTAACTTTCTAATCAGAATGTTAGGTCTATTAAATCATGCCATATGAGTTCCAATACTCATTTGATTTATAGAACTTCATTCTATCCTATCCTCCGGTTTAGGATCCGATTATTAACATAGTTACCTATACTAGGTGCCGTTTGATTTTGTGATCCTTCGAGCTTTATTTGGTCTTATATCCAAGACTATTAAGCAATCTCAAGTGAGTACATTGTCCCCTCTTTTACCGCTTTCAAATATTTTGGGGTGATACACATGTGCCTACTTGTTACTTTCATGTTTTCATGCTTTTCATGACATATGCTTGCTATGTTCAACTAGTACACATATAGTACATGATTTCAACTATGTTTTGCTATGTATGTTGACTGAGCATGCTAGCACATTGATTTCATAGACACTTTTGTTGCATATGTTTACTCAGCATATGGGCACATTGACTTACAATACATTTTTGCTATGTATGTTGACTGAGCATGTTAGCACATTGATTTCATGGACATTTCTACTTCGTATGTTTACTTAGCATACTTAGTACACGGTTTTCACATGACATGCTTACATTGGTTATGACATTTGGTATGTTTAACGGGACAAAAATTCATTCATTAACATTGATCACGCCGCTCGGTAGTATGTAATGGTACCATAGGACTTGATAAATCCCGTTCCCGGCTTCCTAGGTTTGTTTGGAAGTAGGGAATGACAGAATCCGAAAATATTTTTGACAAACCTTTGACTTGTTAAGGGTTTATCCGACAGTCTCAAGGCTTGAACGTATGCGATAAACATATTCACATAAGTGTTGGTATCCATAAAGCATTGATTTTGCAAAACATAACTTTTGATTTAAACTAAGGTTTATTCAAAGACAATGTTTTGTACATGACATTAGGTTACACATTGACATTATACATATGGTTTGAGTAAATACTTTTTACTTGCCATACAAGACATTTGATTATACAAGACATGGTTTACACTTGATATTGGACATTGTTTACACATAACATTTTGACATATGGTTAACAAGACACTTTTGGTGGTTATTTAGTAAGTGATTTAAATAACGAGACGTGTGTAATATTATAAAAGCATGGTGGATACGCCGCTGGTACTTCCTATATATAAGTGCTTTTATGACATATCGTAGCGTTATCTAAACCACTTCAACAAAGACATAGACATGACACATTTTATACATATGACATATTTTCACAAAACATTGTTTTACAAATGACATATTTCATACAAATTCATTTTCACATGGTTATTTATTTAGCCATGCATTATTCTTTTATATCATCTGATTTTCACATCGATTTTCACATGATTTTATAAAAGAAAACACTTTTTAAAGGTTCATGACTACTTTTTGTTAAACACTTCTTTTAACTACAAGTCATGAATACTTCATCAACAAAACCAATGTATCTCACAGGCATTTTTATGCTGACGTACCTATTTTCACATGTGTTTCAGGAGCTAATGTATGAGGATGATCATGATACACTTAGGCGGACTTGGGCCTTAGTGACTTAAAATCAAGCAAGACAAGTTTAATTTATGTTTCGTTTTATGTTTGAACAAAGACAATGTAAACATTAATTCTAATAAAACCAAACTTTAAGTACCATGTGTTATGAAACAATAATTCTGTTACAGCACTCCCCGACGTTTCCGCCGTGGTTTGTTGTTTTACGCGGTCGGAGTGTGACAAGTTAGGTTTTAAGTGATTCGGTTAGGGGTTTACTGTGTTTAGATGTTATGATGTGTAATATGGTGTTTAGTGTTAACAACTAGTCTTATGATGTTGAAACAATGCTTCTAGTTTAATTTTTGTGTTTCGGGTAGTGTCCGGTTATTTGTTTGGTTACCGGTTCGTTAAGGTGCTAAATTGCGCAGTTTAGTGAGTTATGAGATACCTTTTATGACAGTTTTCATTCCCGACACTTTACAAGTTATTCTGGACAATTAAACTTTATTTCTGCATTGTATTTTGCTGATTTTTGCTGAATTTTGCAGAATTCTGCATTTAGAGTGTGTTTCGGGCACTTTTTGGTGTCCATTCGTCACTTGGAAGGCAGTTTCATAACCCATACTTTCCTACATAGAGTTCTAGTGTAAATCTTGGTCCTAGGACTCAATCTGTGTCCTAACATGATGTCTGTCCGAGTATTGAACTCCCGTCAGTACTACTAGTTTGTCTGATAAGTGTGCTAGTTTCGTCTGTGCACAAATTGAACTGTTTCGGGTTGCAATCTAACAATCATAGTAACATGCAACATGTAATGTATTTGTGAGTTCTTTGAAAGTAAATCATGAAATCATTCATATCATAAATTCATCATGCACAACCATATATTACAAATTACTGTTCACATCGTACGGAATTACATGGAAAAGTGCCAGTTGTCACATTCTCCCCCTGTTAAAAGAATTTTGTCCCGAAATTCAAATTGCGTTATCGGTTGCAGGGGAGTTGTGAAACAAATGCGGATAATAAGACTTGATTTGGTCTTCACGTTCCCATGTAAACTTTGGGCCATGACGTGAATTCCAACGGACTTTGACGAGTTTAATACGACTTCTCCGTGTTTTGTGGACCTTCCAGTCTGTAACCTCAACAGGTTCTTCGGTAAATTAGAGTTTGTCGTTGATGTGAATCTCGTCTTCGGGAATGACGACTGTTTGTTGAGTTAGACTTTTCTTGAGATTAGACACGTGAAACGTGTCGTGGACATTTCCATTTCCAACATCGTTCATGAAATGTTCATTGCTTCAACAACTGAAGCATCCTTGGTGAAAGCCACAGCGGTTACACTTGGGCAGAGTGCCCTGATATTTCTTAGCTCCAGACTCATTTGCGGGTGCGAAGGTTTTTGCCTCCCTAGGTGGGTTAGTGTCACGCTTCTTGTTGTTCGAACCCTTGTTGTTGCTGCGGATTGCTTGGGTCAGATTTGAATGGTTCCTCTTTTTGTCACCAGATGACTCAGCATGCGTCTCGGTCTTCTCAGCTGGGTTCAGCGATAACTTCTTCATACGAACACAATCTTCAGAAAGGCTAACAACCAGAGTCACAGCCTCAGTGATTGTTTGAGGTTTAGTCGAGGTTACCATGCCGCGAAACTCTGGGGGCAGTCCCCAAATGTAGCGTTCTACGCGCTTAAATTCAGGAGTCACCATGTAAGGGATCACCCTGGACAAATCGTGGAACCTTCGAGTGTAACCAGTGATATCAGCACCTTCCATGGTCAGATGCCAGAACTCAGTCTCCAACCTTTGGAATTCAGCACGTGAGCAATACTTTTCCCTCATACGTTCCTTTAGCTCAACCCAAGTTAAGCCATAAGCGGCATCATCACCTAGAGTTTGAACTTGCAAGTTCCACCACGTCAGAGCTTCATCGACAAACAACCCAGTAGCAAAAGTGAGTTGTTGATCCGTGGAACACTTGCACATGCGGATAGTGGCTTCAGTCTTTTTCGTCCAACGTACAAATGCCACTGCACCACCAGTGCCATCATAGTTTAGTGGTTTGCAGTCGAGGAACTGCTTGAAGGTGCGGCCTTGAACTGCGTTTCCTCCAGACGAATCTCCATGTCCATTACGTCTAGCATTGCTTGGTCCTCCGCTGTCTTGAGTACGGTTCGCCTCGTACTAGGCGATAGCTGCGGAGATCCTTTCTTCCAGTAGAGCATTCAGCTCTTCAGCAGTCTTTGGCAGTGGGGGAGGAGGAGGTTGATCACGAGCGTTCACAGCTCTTCTGGGTGCCATGTTCTGGAAGAACACAACACAATAGGGTTAGACATTTGTTTGATATCGTCATACGAGATAGTAGTAGTAGTATATATATACACAGGCATATACCACATAAATGACATCAAACAATCCGCCAACCATATCAATTCATACAGCAACAAGCATGCATAAATAGATAAATACTTGTTGTGTTATAAGATATTCACATTAGCGGTTCTTGTCTTTATACCCTAAGTCATTACTCCCAAGGAGTATTTAATAGTCTAGGGGAAAGGTGTTCATGTTTGACCCTTTTCTTATACTGAGGGAATCTATACGTGACAAGACTTGCTGTGGTTTCTGTGCATTGAATTCCATAATTATGTATGCATCCATAATTACGTAACCCCTTGCACAGTCTGCCAGTTCGTTTCGTCCTCGTATCTCTTCCTTCAGGTAGGTCATTGTTTTCAGGTAAAGTCATGTATACTAGTGGTATTCTACTTCTAGTATATGTATATGCTAATTATCACACATAATTGCAAATAATTTCTCAGTTAAAGACAAGTGCTACTCATGTGCACCCTAAGTCTCGTAGTGTCTTTTCTTGATTCTTGAAAACAGTTTCAGGTCATGGATGTCGCGGGACGTTTTATGCAATGAAAACTTTTTGAAAAGTTGTTTTCGTGAAAGGATCCTAGAGATTGTAGACTAGACTCGAGAAGGAATCCTGGTTCACTACAATTGCAGCTCTGATACCAATCTGTCACACCCCTTTCTGCGGCGGAAGCACGAGGTGTGATCATGAAAGGTTCTCATTGCATACGAAAGGTAAACATACTACATGCTCATAAAAATAACTTCAAATACCAAACATTTCATAACGTGAAAACATAAGTTTAGCGTTTACATCACGAGATAGCATAAAACATTGTCTTGAAAGTTTACAACTTTATTTAAAGATAAACATAGACGACATCCACAAGCATGAGTAAGACCGCGCGCACATCCACTTTAGTTACCTGAAATATATGTGAGTTTTGAAAAACGTCAACATAATGTTGGTGTGAATTCATGCAGTGATTGTTTTGAATGTTTAAACAGTTGAATGAAAACATAGTATGAAACTTGTAGAATGTATGAATGTTTGAATGTAACTTGTAAAATGTATCTATAACTGAGTACTATGACTGTTTGAATGTGTGAGATCGCTAGTGGTTTGCAAGGCCACTAACATGTGTCACAACATAGGAAGCCACCAAACCTAGGCATTTTTGTCGACTTGACTGAGACACAAAAGCACTCATTGGTAGAAGTAGGCCAAGAGTGGGGTTGCCTGAAACCCATTAGATCTAACCTTTTGTTCCGCGGTCTGAATGTATACGTTGATTAATGGTGCTTATGGAAACCTATTCGAGACATGATCTAGAATGTTTCACTTGAATGTTTTTGTACCCAACATACTATTTGTAAACATTGTAACATTTGTAACATGTATTTCACCCCCGAAGTTATAAAACCAAAAACAGTTAAAGGAAAAGGGGGAGCATGAACTCACAACTTTGCGTTCCTTGCGTCGTAAACTTCACCGGTTTTGCTTATAATGTGTCGTGACCTAAACGTGTTTTATTGTCGTTAGTCACTAGACTTGTATCGCACAAGCACAAGTCCCTATCTTTTGTATATGTATTCTTCTGTTAAAAATAATTTATATTTTTAACTAAGTGTCTTACTTATGTTATTTTCTCAACGGTAAATATAAGTTTCTTGTATTTTGCACCCGAATTTTGTATCTTGTATGTTGTATGTTATATGTGTATTTTTGTGTCTTTACTTCTCAAGAGTATTTAGTGTATTTTCCAGTCCTAATACACTATCACGTATAATACATACTACATACACTTAGCACAAGATTTGGTGACCAATAAATACATATATTCTTCCTCAAAAGTACACATACTTAATACCAATTTTAGTCTTGAAGAAATCATCATTTCTTATCACAAAAATTAGGGAAACCTTGGTAAATATGTCTAGGTGAATTTTTAGGGGATAAGTTTCACCAAAACTTATATTTTTCTAAGTGTCAAATTTTATAAAAATTTTGACATAGTTTCCCCTAAAAATGGAGGTTTCCCATGTTTTCAAAACATGTGTTTATTTTCATTTAAAAAAAACATCATCAATCAATTTTCAACAACATATACAAATTTCTTCATATGAAACATCATGGTTAACTTGATTCTTGTTAAATATGCGTAGTCTTTTAGATCTACACTTTACATAAGGTGATCTTTCCAAAAATATGTGTTCTTGTGAATTTTTAACCATCTTTTTATAAGACTCTATTTTACTAACCAACTCATCCATGAGTTTAATGTTTTCAAAGTTTGTAAATCATGTTTCTAAAACCACCTTTATGATTATTAGAAAGATCATTATTTTTAATCTCATGTTTACCTATGGATCCTTCAAAAACAAGCTTTATGTTATATTTTAACAAACTTTCCATGAGTTTTAGTTTCAAAGATTAATTCTACACATACTTTATCACTTCAAATTTATAAGTTTATCCACAAAAATAATATTTCAAGTTCACATTATGCTTCACATGTTCACCTTCAAGTTTAACCATGGATCCTTCAAGATCCATGCTTAAACTTGGTAGATCCTATCTTTAACATACATGATCTAATTATAAAAGCAAGATACCACATTAACAACTTCATACACACACTAAAATTTCATGTAGTCACTTATTTTCTTCATAAATATGTTAGATCTTCTCATTTTTGACATTAGAAGTTAAGTTGTTTAGATGGTGAAACTTATACGTAACATAAACATGACATAAATTAGTGATCAAGAAGCTTACTGCTAGCTCTAATGGCTAGGGAAGTGGCACAAGATTGAAGAAGATGAACAAGGAAGAAAGTGAGTGGTTAAAAGCACTAGAGGGAGGTCCTTCCAATTCCGTTGCTTACAACCTTCTTAGTTAGGCTCCATACACCTTAGAACATGCTTAGATTGAATGGTGATGGATTGAAAATAAAAGTGTAGAGAGGGGGTGCTTGGGCCGTAGCTTGAAGGGAGGAGAAGAGAAGGAAGGAGGTGATGGTGATGAATGAGACATGTGAGGTTATGCACTTAAGGCTTTTATACAAATTTTCTAGCATATGGAATCTTATGTAGGAATATGCCATAACATATCTTATTAAAATATAACAATAAAATCCCATGTGGGATCTTGTCTCCCAACCGTCCAACAAGGGGGGGGGGGGGTAAGTGTAACATTTCCAACTACTAGTTACATGTTTTAGTTGAAATGTAATGGTATTAGTTAGGTAATTTGTGTATTTAGTGTTTAGGAGGTGTAATATGATGTTCGGTGACCATAACTAGCTTGGAAATATTAAAATGATGCTTCTAATATTATTTTGATGTTCCGGGTATTGTCCGGTTGTTCGGTTAGATACCGATTCGTTAAAGTGCTAAATTGCACCGTTTAGTGTCCTTTATGTATCTTTTGTAACCCTTTCAACTCCCGACACTTAGGGAAATATTCTGAATGATAAACCATGATTTCTGGATAATATTTTGAGGTTAAAAAGCTGATTTGAGCTGAATTTCGTTTTGGGTGCTTTTTAGTGCGTATTTTTGCTTCCGGAATGTCTATATGTTAACCCTTGTATGTACTCTTGGGTTTTAATGTATTCTTGTCGTTGGACCTACACCTAGGCTCCAATTTTATTGTCTGATTGTTTTTTACAGGATTGTTGACACAATGTGTCTTACCGGTGAGTTTACTAGTATTTCTGACGCAACGCTCTCGTTAATGCATAAAGCAATATTTTGTAATATAAAACGTGCATGAATTCACTTGTATAGTATGTAATCAGACGATGTTGACTTTTAAGCACATAATTGTTGTTGTTAAATAACAATTAAAGTGTACGGAAATTACCGGTTTGGTGCCAGTTGTCACAGTCTCCCCCCGTTAAAAGAATTTCGTCCCGAAATTCAGGCTGAACTAACTCTCGCAGGAGTCTTCTTGAACAGGTGGGGATACTTTTCTTTGAACTGGTCTTCCCATTCCCACGTGTACCCGGGTCCGTGCTTGGAGTTCCAACGTACTTTGACAAGCTTGACACTTCTCCTCCCGGTGTTGTTGACTTTCCAGTCTGTAACCTCAACGGGTTGTTCTGTAAATCGGAGGATGTCATCAACATGCACTTCATCCGCGGGGATGATTACATTTTCTTTTGTTGGACTCTTCTTGAGGTTGGATACATGGAACGTGTCATGTACTCCATTAAGTTCTTCCGGTAATTCCAAGTTGTATGCTACGGTACCAATTCTCTCTAAGATCTTGAATGGTCCGATGTATCGTGGATTCAGCTTCCCACGTTTTCTGAATCTTACTACGCCCTTCCAAGGTGAGACCTTTAACAACACTTTTTCTCCCACCATGAATTCTAATGGTTTTCGTCTTCGATCAGCGTAGCTCTTTTGTCAATCTCGAGCCGCCTTAATGCGCTCTCGGATCTGAGTAATCTTGTCGGTCATCTCTTGTACAAGTTCAAGACCAACCATTTGCTTGTCTCCAGCGTCTGCCCAACATAAGGGCGATCGGCACTTGTGGCCATACAGAGCTTCGAACGGTGCGGCCTTGATGCTTGTATGATAATTGTTATTGTAGGAAAACTCAACTAAAGGTAGATGAGTATTCCAGCTGCCGCCTAGGTCCATGACACATGCGCGAAGCATATCTTCTAACGTTTGTATGGTCCGTTTGCTCTGGCCGTCTGTTTGTGGATGGAATGCCGTGCTTAGATCTAGCTGAGATCCAAAGGCTTCCTGAAAGGATCGCCAGATTCTTGAGACAAAGTGTCCATCTCTGTCTGAAATGATTGAGATAGGCACTCCATGACGTGCCACAATTTCTTTTAAGTATATCTCAGCAAGCTTTCCAGTGCTGTCTTTTTCTCGGATCGGTAGGAAGTGCGCAGACTTCGTTAACCGATCGACTATCACCCATATCATATCGTGCCCTCTCGGGGTCCTGGGTAATTTTGTTATGAAGTCCATCGAGATTTGTTCCCACTTTAACACGGGTATCTCTGGTTGTTGTAGTAGGCCAGACGGTTTCTGATATTCAGCCTTAACCTTAGCACAGGTTAGGCATTTTCCAACATAGACAGCAACGTCGCTCTTGTGTCTCGGCCACCAATAATAGTCTTTCAAGTCTTGATACATTTTGTCCGATCCTGGATGGATCGAGTATCTCGATTTGTGTGCTTCATCAAGGATGACTTCTCGCATGCCACCATAGAGCGGAACCCAAATACGCTTCTTAAAGTATAATGTTCCCTCTTCATTCGGCACCATGTATTTCAACATACCCCGGAGGTATTCAGCTTTACGGTTTTCCATCTTAAGGGCTTCTTGTTGTGCGTCACGAATGCGTGCTGTGAGGTTCGTTTGAATAGTCAGTTTCAATGCTCGAACCCTTAGGGTCTTAACCCTTTCCTTTCGGCTTAAAGCGTCTGCTACAACGTTTGCCTTTCCAGGATGGTACTTAATCTCACAGTCGTAATCATTTAGCAGCTCGACCCATCGCCGCTGGCGCATGTTCAATTCCTTCTGATCAAGTATGTGTTGTAGGCTTTTGTGATCTGTGAAGATTGTACATCGAGTACCATATAAATAGTGTCGCTAGATCTTCAAGGTGAATACCACCGCACCCAGTTCCAAGTCGTGCGTGGTATAATTCTTTTCATGTACCTTTAATTGTCTTGAGGCATAAGCGATGACTTTTTGGCGTTGCATGAGCACACAACCCAAACCTTGTCATGAAGCGTCACAGTATACCACGAAGTCTTCAGTGCCTTCGGGTAAGGATAGTATCGGTGCATCACATAGCTTATTCTTGAGTAGTTGGAAGGCTTCTTCCTGCTTGTTACCCCAGTCGTACTTTTTATCTTTCTGCGTAAGGGCAGTTAGCGGTTGAGCTATCTTTGAGAAATTCTCGATGAATCGTCGGTAATAGCCCACTAATCCCAAAAATTGTCGAACTTCAGTTGGGGTTTTGGGGACTTCCCAATTCTTTATGGCTTCTATCTTGGATGGGTCCACATGAATGCCCTTCTCGTTTACAATGTGACCCAGAAACTGTACTTCGCGAATCCATAATTCGCATTTTGAGAACTTTGCATAAAGTTTCTCTTTCTTCAGTAGTTCCAAAATGGTTCTGAGATGTTGCTCATGTTCTTCTTTCGTTCGGGAATAAATCAGGATATCATCAATAAATACAATCAAAAATTTATCGAGATATGGTTTGCATACACGGTTCATAAGGTCCATAAATACCGCTGGCGCGTTCGTTAATCCAAATGGCATCACAAGAAACTCGTAGTGCCCATAACGCGTTCGGAATGCAGTCTTTGGTACGCTTTCTTCTTGTATCCTTAACTGATGGTATCCAGATCGAAGGTCGATCTTGGAATAGTAGCTCGATCCTTGTAACTGATCGAATAAATCATCAATCCTCGGCAGTGCATATCGGTTCTTGATAGTGAGCTTGTTCAGTTCTCTGTAATTGATACACATCCGCAGTGTTCCATCCTTTTTCTTCACGAACAATACTGGAGCTCCCCAAGGCGAGAAGCTTGGCCTTATGAATCCTTTATCCAACAACTCCTGGAGTTGTGTAGATAATTCCTGCATCACGGATGGTGCAAGCCGATAGGGTGCCTTGGCTACAGGAGCGGCTCCTAGAACCAAGTCTATACAGAATTCGACTTGTCGTTGCGGAGGTAGTCCTGGCAGATCTTCGGGAAAAACATCAGGGAATTCCTTCACCACAGGAATGTCTTCGAGTTTCGGCTCCACAGCCTTCTTATCTACGACATGCGCTAGGAAATCAACACATCCTTTCCTTAAGCACTTCTGTGCCTTCATGCAACTGATGATTCGTAGAGGTGCGTCTCGTTTTTCTCCATGTACAATGAGAGTTTCATCATTCGCCAGAGGGATGCGAATGATTTTCTTGTGACAAATAACTTCAGCTTTGTTCTTGGACAACCAGTCCATTCCGACCACTACGTCGAAGCTACCCAATTGAATAGGTAAGAGGTCGATGCTAAATCTTCGTTCACCAAGTTCTAGTGTGCAGCCTCTAACAACTTCGCCCGATTCAACAAGTTTACCATTGGCTAGTTCTATGGAATAAGGAATATCTAATCTACTAGATTCTATCCCAAGCATACGTTTAAATTCCACAGATATGAAACTATAGTCGGCACCAGTGTCAAATAATATGGATGCAAAGTGATCGTTTACGAGAAACGTACCGGTGACCACATTAGGGTCCTCGCGCACGTTCCTTGCTCCAATCACAAATGCTCGAGCCTGAGCATTGTTTCTCTTTGGGCAGTTTTTCATGAAATGTTCATTGCTTCCACAATTGAAGCATCCTTGGTTTCGCCCAGCTTCATTTCCAACCCGGTTATCATTGCCATTTCCAATTCCACCATCGTTCCCATTGCCAGCACCGTTACGGTTTCCATTCCCGTTCCTATTACCATTACCATTGTGGCCTCCAATACCTTTACCCCAACAATCCTCGATATGGTAGCCTGACTTTCCGCAGTTCTCGCACTTCCCAACGCGACAATTTCCCACATGGTGAAAGCCACAGCGGTTACACTTGGGCAGAGTGCCCTGATATTTCTTAGCTCCAGACTCATTTGCGGTTGCGAAGGTTTTTGCCTCCCTAGGTGGGTTAGTGTCACGCTTCTTGTTGTTCGAATCCTTGTTGTTGCTACGGGTTGCTTGGGTAAGATTTGAATGCTTCCTCTTTTTGTCACCAGACGACTCAGCATGCGTCTCGGTCTTCTCAGCTGGGTTCATCGATAACTTCTTCATACGAATACAATCTTCAGTAAGGCTAACAGCCAGAGTCACAGCCTCAGTGATTGTTTGAGGTTTGGCCAAGGTTACCATGCCGCGAAACTCTGGGGCCAGTCCCCAAATGTAGCGTTCTACGCGCTTAAATTCAGGAGTCACCATGTAAGGGATCACCCTGGACAAATCGTGGAACCTTCGAGTGTAACCAGTGATATCAGCACCTTCCATGGTCAGATGCCAGAACTCAGTCTCCAACCTTTGGAATTCAGCACGTGAGCAATACTTTTCCCTCAAACGTTCCTTTAGCTCATCCCAAGTTAAGCCATAAGCGGCATCATCACCCAGAGTTTGAACTTGCAAGTTCTACCACGTTAGAGCTTCATCGACAAACAACCCAGTAGCAAAAGTGAGTTGTTGATCCCCGGTACACTTGCTCAAGCGGATAGTGGCTTCAGTCTTTTCCGTCCAACGTACAAATGCCACTGCACCACCAGTGCCATCATAGTTTAGTGGTTTGCAGTCGAGGAACTGCTTGAAGGTGCAGCCTTGAGCTGCGTTTCCTC
Organism: Helianthus tuberosus; assembly: GCA_030545235.1. NCBI lineage: Eukaryota > Viridiplantae > Streptophyta > Magnoliopsida > Asterales > Asteraceae > Helianthus > Helianthus tuberosus. The sequence goes on from JARYGA010041371.1 coordinate 25,528, forward strand.
CAGACGAATCTCCATGTCCGTTACGTCTAGCATTGCTTGGTCCTCCACTGTCTTGAGTACGGTTCGCCTCATACTAGGCGATAGCTGCGGAGATCCTTTCTTCCAGTAGAGCATTCAGCTCTTCAGCAGTCTTTGGCAGTGGGGGAGGATGAGGTTGATCACGAGCGTTCACAGCTCTTCTGGGTGCCATGTTCTGGAAGAAACAAGCATATACCACATAAGTGACATCAAACAATTCGCCAATCATATCAATTCATACAGCAACAAGCATGCATAAATAGATAAATACTTGTTGTGTTATAAGATATTCACATTAGCGGTTCTTGTCTCTATACCCTAAATCATTACTCCCAAGGATTATTTAATAGTCTAGGGGAAAGGTGTTCATGTTTGACCCTTTTCTTATACTGAGGGAATCTATACGTGACAAGACTTGATGTGGTTTCTGTGCACTGAATTCCATAATTATGTATGCATCCATAATTACGTAACCCCTTGCACAGTCTGCACAGTTCGTTTCGTCCTCATATCTCTTCCTTCAGGTAGGTCATTGTTTTCAGGTAAAGTCATGTATACTAGTGGTATTCTACTTCTAGTATATGTATATGCTAATTATCACACATAATTGCAAATAATTTCTCAGTTAAAGACAAGTGCTACTCCTGTGCACCCTAAGTCTCGTAGTGTCTTTTCTTGATTCTTGTAAACAGTTTCAGGTCGTGGATGTCGCGGGACGTTTTATGCAATGAAAAATTTTTGAAAAATTGTTTTCGTGAAAGGATCCTAGAGATTATAGACTAGACTCGAGAAGGAATCCTGGTTCACTACAATTGCAGCTCTGATACCAATCTGTCACACCCCTTTCTACGGCGGAAGCACGAGGTGTGATCATGAAAGGTTCTCATTGCATATGAAAGGTAAACATACTACATGCTCGTAAAAATAACTTCAAATACCAAACATTTCATAACGTGAAAACATAAGTTTAGCATTTACATCACGAGATAGCATAAAACAATGTCTTGAAAGTTTACAACTTTATTTAAAGATAAACATAGACGACATCCACAAGCATGAGTAAGACCGCGCGCACATCCACTTTAGTTACCTGAAATACATGTGAGTTTTGAAAAACGTCAACATAATGTTGGTGTGAATTCATGCAGTGATTGTTATGAATGTTTAAACACTTGAATGAAAACATAGTATGAAACTTGTAGAATGTATGAATGTTTGAATGTAACTTGTAAAACGTATCTGTAACTGAGTACTATGACTGTTTGAATGTGTGAGATCGCTAGTGGTTTGCAAGGCCACTAACATGTGTCACGACATAGGAAGCCACCAAACCTAGGCATTTTTGTCGACTTGACTGAGACACAGAAGCACTCATTGGTAGAAATAGGCCAAGAGTGGGGTTGCCTGAAACCCATTAGATCTAACCTTTTGTTCCGCGGTCTGAATGTATACGTTGATTAATGGTGCTTATGGTACCCTATTCGAGACATGATCTAGAATGTTTCACTTGAATGTTTTTATACCCAACATACTATTTGTAAACATTGTAACATTTGTAACATGTATTTCACCCCCGAAGTTAAAAAACCAAAAACAGTTAAAGGAAAAGGGGGAGCATGAACTCACAACTTTGCGTTCCTTGCGTCGTAAACTTCACCGGTTTTGCTTATAATGCGTCGTGACCTAAACGTGTTTTATTGTCGTTAGTCACTAGACTTGTATCGCACAAGCACAAGTCCCTATCTTTTGTATATGTATTCTTGTGTTAAAAATAATTTATATTTTTAACTAAGTGTCTTACTTATGTTATTTTCTCAACGGTAAATATAAGTTTCTTGTATTTTGCACCCGAATTTTGTATCTTGTATGTTGTATGTGTATTTTTGTGTCTTTACTTCTCAAGAGTATTTAGTGTATTTTCCAGTCCTAATACACTATCACGTATAATACATACTACATACACTTAGCACAAGATTTGGTGACCAATAAATACATATATTCTTCCTCAAAAGTATACATACTTAATACCAATTTTAGTCTTGAAGAAATCATTATTTCTTATCACAAAAATTAGGGAAACCTTGGTAAATATGTTTAGGTGAATTTTTAGGGGATAAGTTTCACCAAAACTTATATTTTTCTAAGTGTCAAAATTTTTGTGTCTTTACTTCTCAAGAGTATTTAGTGTATTTTCCAGTCCTAATACACTATCACGTATAATACATACTACATACAATTAGCACAAGATTTGGTGACCAATAAATACATATATTCTTCCTCAAAAGTATACATACTTAATACCAATTTTAGTCTTGAAGAAATCATCATTTCTTATCACAAAAATTAGGGAAACCTTGGTAAATATGTTTAGGTGAATTTTTAGGGGATAAGTTTCACCAAAACTTATATTTTTCTAAGTGTCAAAATTTATAAAAATTTTGACATAGTTTCCCCTAAAAATGGAGGTTTCCTATGTTTTCAAAACATGTGTTTATTTTCTTTTAAAAAAAAACATCATCAATCAATTTTCAACAACATATACAAATTTCTTCATATGAAACATCATGGTTAACTTGAGTCTTGTTAAATATGCGTAGTCTTTTAGATCTACACTTTACATAAGGTGATCTTTCCAAAAATAAGTGTTCTTGTAAATTTTTAACCATCTTTTTATAAGACTCTATTTTACTAACCAACTCATCCATGAGTTTAATGTTTTCAAAGTTTGTAAGTCATGTTTCTAAAACCACCTTTATGTTTATTAGAAAGATCATTATTTTTAATCTCATGTTTACCCATGGATCCTTCAAAAACAAGCTTTATGTTATATTTTAACAAACTTCCCATGAGTTTTAGTTTCAAAGATTAATTCTACACATACTTTATCACTTCAAATTTATAAGTTTATGCACAAAAATAATATTTCAAGTTCACATTATGCTTCACATGTTCACCTTCAAGTTTAACCATGGATCCTTCAAGATCCATGCTTAAACTTGGTAGATCCTAGCTTTAACATACATGATCTAATTATAAAAGCAAGATACCACATTAACAACTTCATACACACACTAAAATTTCATGTAGTCACTTATTTTCTTCATAAATATGTTAGATCTTCTCATTTTTGACATTAGAAGTTAAGTTGTTTAGATGGTGAAACTTATACATAACATAAACATGACATAAATTAGTGATCAAGAAGCTTACTACTAGCTCTAATGGCTAGGGAAGTGGCACAAGATTGAAGAAGATGAACAAGGAAGAAAGTGAGTGGTTAAAAGCACTAGAGGGAGGTCCTTCCAATTCTGTTGCTTACAACCTTCTTAGTTAGGCTCCATACACCTTAGAACATGCTTAGATTGAATGGTGATGGATTGAAAATAAAAGTGTAGAGAGGGGGTGCTTGGGCCGTAGCTTGAAGGGAGGAGAAGAGAAGGAAGGAGGTGATGGTGATGAATGAGACATGTGAGGTTATGCGCTTAAGGCTTTTATACAAATTTTCTAGCATATGGAATCTTATGTAGGAATATGCCATAACATATCTTATTAAAATATAACAATAAAATCCCATGTGGGATCTTGTCTCCCAACCGTCCAACAAGGGGGGGGGGGTAAGTGTAACATTTCCAACTACTAGTTACATGTTTTAGTTGAAATGTAATGGTATTAGTTAGGTAATTTGTGTATTTAGTGTTTAGGAGGTGTAATATGATGTTCGGTGACCATAACTAGCTTGGAAATATTAAAATGATGCTTCTAATATTATTTTGATGTTCCGGGTATTGTCCGGTTGTTCGGTTAGATACCGATTCGTTAAAGTGCTAAATTGCACCGTTTAGTGTCCTTTATGTATCTTTTGTAACCCTTTCAACTCCCGACACTTAGGGAAATATTCTGAATAATAAACCATGATTTCTGCATAATATTTTGAGGTTAAAAAGCTGATTTGAGCTGAATTTAATAAAATTCTGCACTTAAAGTGCGTTTCGGGTGCTTTTTAATGCGTATTTTTGCTTTCGGAATGTCTATATGTTAACCCTTGTTTGTACTTTTGGGTTTTAATGTATTCTTGTCGTTGGACCTACACCTAGGCTCCAATTTTATTGTCTGACTGTTTTCTACAGGATTGTTGACACAATGTGTCTTACCGGTGAGTTTACTAGTATTTCTGACGCAACGCTCTCGTTAATGCATAAAGCAATATTTTGGAATATAAAACGTGCATGAATTCACTTGTATAGTATGTAATCAGATAATGTTGACTTTTAAGCACATAATTGTTGTCGTTAAATAACAATTAAAGTGTACGGAAATTACCGGTTTGGTGCCAGTTGTCACAGGTCCAATGTAACGCGGGTTCAACTTTCCACGTTTTTCAAACCGTACCACGCCTTTCCAAGGCGAGACTTTCAACAAGACCATATCTCCAACCTCAAATTCCAATGATTTTCATCGCTTGATACGATCACGTATCTGAGCAATCTTGTCTGTAGTTTCCTGAACCGACTCTGGACCGATAATGTGACAACCCAAACTTTCAAGGTCAGTGTCTCTTAGTCACGTGATTCTGTTTTCTGATTACTTTCCTTTCATGTCCCTTACGACGATAAATATTGTTAAACACTCGTGTATGTAATATACTTGCTATATGTATAACGTGATTAAGTATGTGTTACGTATGTTTAACTAATTAACTACAAGAAACCGTTAAAACGCTCTTATGTGTCAATTAGCTAAATTAGAGAACTACTCCCACATGTCCTCACATCGGCCCACACGCATAGATCAGGCCCGAAGCCCAAATCTGGTATCACGCGTATAATTGAGGGGCGAAGGGGTTGTAGAGTTTGTTAAGTAATTTTTAATAGCCAATTGTGTGGGCTTAAGCCCAATTATCTCGGCCAAAAGGGTGGACTGCCCCAAACCCCCATCTATATGTTTACGTATTATGCTTCTTGATTTGAAGAACTCAAAATAAACCCTACCTATTTTCAAGTTGCGTACGGCAGGAGACCCCCCCCCCCCTCTTGTCATCGAGACATTAAGTGGTTAGTAAATTCATGTTGCATAAATCCTTAGTTCATAATCATTAATTATGTGCATGTATGAATTGAGTAACAAGGAGTGGACATGCATGCTATATGATGTTTGCGTAATGTGGTTTCTGTGTATGATGGCCTTGATTGCTAGAATAGGTTAATAGTTTTAGTGATTACCATATGTGTTACTAGTATGAATTAAATTGATGCAATAAAGAACTTGGTGCGGTTTGAGATTAAGGGTGTGCCGATTGTATGTTGGTTGCTAATGTTAGATTTTATTAATGTTAGTAATATTGGTTATTGATATATGGAACATTATGTTATGGAATTGGTGAGTTTTGTTAATAAAGATAGTAACAGTAAGTTTATATTAACAAATACATAAGGATTAAATAGGATTAATTGTGATTAGAGTTGATGATCGATGAATTTGGCCTAAGTGTGGATTATGTTGTGACAATTTTTGTATGATAATTCAACATAAATTGCTATGATAATTCGACATGAATTGTTATGATAATTGAGTTAGTAGATTAGGGTTTACATAACCATGTTGGTTGGGTTTTAATTGTGTATCGAGCCTGACCAGAACAACAGGCCCACCCCCATGACATTTGAGCCGTAGCTGGGTGATACAAGTAAGCTGGATCAACCTTAGGGTGGCCCAGCAATGAAGCAGCGGGCTGGTCACAGTGGGCCGCACAACCGCTGATGATTTTCTGTTGGGCCCAAACCCAACTGAGTCCAAGTAGGCCCACATGCTATGTTGATTATTGTATTTGTGATTTTTATGTTTAATGTTTGTGGGTCGGGAGGTTTAGGTATTATGGAATGGGTCGCACCTTTTTATATGGGGCCAAACAGCAAATGAGTTGGGTCATGTTGAAGCTCCATGATGGGCCGCCAAGTGATGGCCGACCATATGCAATTTTGGCACAAGATTTGGTAGTCTAAGTGAATATGGAATGTTATGAACTATGGTTATATGCATATTCATGAGATGTGAACTGTTAGTGTGTTATATGTACGTGTAATATGAAAATACCTAGGGCCCGAACACTTATTATAATTTGTGAGATGATATGTGTCGTACGTGCTTACCATCTGTGGAATATATATAAAGAATAAGTGATTCCTGTGTAAACGGAACCGACTGTCATTGGAACTATACTAGGGTTGGGAAATCCACAGAGATAAACAAGTAATTTAACAAACCGAGCAAACCAAGGTGAGTTCACACTTTCTATAAGGTATGGGATTCCCGGTGGTTTGGGAATGGGTTAATAAACTAAAACGGAACCTGCATATTCTCCTTGGGTAAAATATGTACCTCCATCCTCGTTGAGAAGGATGACAACATTAAACCTGCGTATTCTCCTTGGGTAGATTACGTACCTCCGTCCTCAGTTGGAAGGACGACAACCTATAACTTACTAGACAAAACTCTATCATGAAGTCCCTCATTTTTATATCGACTTAATCGCCGGGCCAATGGTGAGCGGGTCATTAGTTAGATAGCGCTATTTAGGTTTGACAAGCCTCACACCGTGCCGCAGAGGACGGGAGTGAACTAATGGATCTGAGCACTTAGTCAATGATGATAGACATTGACGTAGGGCACAAAATGACTCAGTCAGTTGTCGATATGGTAACGAGTCTAGTGGTTAACATGGGGAAGCCCCCACTGATTTTGGTTTGGGAAACAAGGAATTGGATAACACATGGTTTTCGAAAGAACTTATGGTTTTTGGAACAACATTAAAACTGGACAACCAACTGTGAACTCGCTCAACTTTTTTGTTGACTCGTTGTTACATGCCTTGCAGGTCGTTAGGTGCTTAGATGGAGCTTGCACAAGAAGGAGGAATCGTTGTGGGACATGGACCGTTGTGTGCCATGTTAAACTTTATGAACTTATGACTTATGTTTTGGTTTTACACTTTATGCTTCCGCTGATAACCTGGACTTGATTAACTTGTTTTTGAACACCAATTATATTGTGTGGTTGGACTTTTGTTTACTTTACTATATTGTTCAATATGATTGGTGGCTTGATCCTGGTCATGTCACGCCTCCTGCGGTGATACTCCGTGTGTGGATTTTGGGGGTGTGACAGATTGGTATCAGAGCCATTAGTTATAGTGAACTCGGTTTTAAAAAGGGAAAAGCTTTTTGATAAAACCACACTATAACCTGTACAGTGCTCAACGATCCACAACGACGCTTCGCTCCACGTGCAAGACTCAACACTATACGTGACATGGTTTATATTTATATTGCTTGTTTATTAGTTTACATAATGCACTATACATGGTATGCTAGTCAACGTAACAACTATTGTTTGAAACCCTGTGTGCTTACTCTCTTCTGTCACCCCATACTTATGCATTTTCGCGACACTTCTCTCACTTGTGTTTCCTTTGATATGAAGATCATGAGTGGACGTTTGAACTTGACTCAAGCCCAGCTGACGGCTCTAATCAACGAACGAGTTACTGAAGCACCCGCAGCAGCTCAAGCAGGAGGTATAGCCTGCCATCCCGACCTATCTTAGGACGTCTAGATCCTACTCTCGCAAACCCACTCTTATGCTTAACCTTATCTTTTCTTTCTCACGCGACAGGTCAACCTGCTCAACCTTCCGTGTGTACGTTCAAGACCATTATGGATTGTCGACCTAGTACCTTCAGTGGTACAGAAGGAGCTGTAGGTCTTCTCCACTGGTTCGAGAAGCTCGAGTCTGTCTTTGAAATGTGTGAATGCCCTGAGGCTCGTAGGGTAAAATTTGCTACTGGAACACTCGAAGGTGTTGCGTTAACTTGGTGGAAAGCACAAGTTCAAATGCTAGGGCTGGCAGCTGCTAATGCCACCCCATGGAATGACTTCAAAGAGCTGATCAAGGAGGAATACTGTCATCGCGACGACATTCACAAGTTAGAGGTGGAGTTTTACAATTTGAAGATGACAGGGTCTGAAATTGAGGCATACACGAAGAGATCGAACGAATTGGCTGTATTGTGTCCTACTATGGTGGACCCTCCCATCAAGCGTATCGAGCTGTACCCCAAGGGTTTAGTGCCAGAGATTCAGATCCATGTTACTGCAGCTAACCTTGGCACCATCCAGCAAGTCATTCGACTAGCCCATCGCCTCACTGACCAGGCAGTTGAGCAGAACAAGCTGCCTAAGCGTATTAGTGCTACTACTACTTCAGATGCTCCTAGCGACAACAATCGCAAATGGGATCGAAATTCAAGCAAAGGTTCTACTTCTGTTCAGTCTCAGTCTCAGCAGCGAAGGACTGACGACTATAAGAGCCCTAGTCAGCAGTTTACTGGTAATCAAGGGCAGGGTGGGTACAAGGGAAACCACCCTAAGTGCAATCGATGTAACATGCACCACAGCGGGCCGTGCAACAAGGGTCGTTGTCATAGATGTAACAAGCTTGGTCACGCAACCAAGGATTGCAGGAGCCCATATCCTGCGAATCAGAATCATCAACAGCAGCCACAAGCTCCACAGAACCAATAGCAACAGCAACAACAGAGTAATAAGGGATGTTTTCAGTGTGGTGCTGAGGGTCACTTCAAGAGACACTGTCCACAGCTGAACCAGAATCAGAACAACAACAACAACCAGGGAAATGGAAACAATGGGGGTAACAATGATGGCAATGGGGCCACGGGTCGGGTGTTCGTGATTGGTCAGGGTGAAGCAAGGAACGATCCCAACGTTGTGACGGGTAAGTTTCTACTGGACGACTTCTTTGTTACTATTTTATTTGATTCGGGTGCCAATACTAGTTATGTGTCCTTAAAAGTTAGTCAGATCCTTAAGCGTACCCCAACACTTTTAAACACCAAGCATATGGTAGAACTAGCAAATGGTAAAAGTCTTGAAGCCACGCACATAGTTAAGGGTTGTAATCTCGTCTTAGCTGGTCAGACCTTCTCTATCGACCTTATTCCCATCGTTCTTGGTAGCTTCGACGTTGTTATTGGGATGGATTGGTTGTCTCAACATCAAGCGGAGATCCTTTGCAAAGAGAAAATCGTCCGTATTTCCCGTTCAGGTGTTGAACCTCTCGTTGTTCGTGGTGATAAGAGTGGTGCTGTCGTGGGCATCATCTCTTTTCTTAAGGCCCAGAAGTGTTTGCGTAAGGGCCACGCTGCCATTTTAGCTCTCGTTACGGACACCTCAATGAAAGACAAGAAGATATAAGACATTCCAATCGTACGTGACTTTCTTGAGGTATTTCCTGAGAAATTACCTGGTCTTCCACCCCATCGTCAGGTCGAGTTTCAAATTGAGTTAGCTCCTGGAGCAGTGCCCATAGCTCGTGTGCCTTATCGTTTAGCTCCATCAGAATTGGAAGAACTATCTACGCAACTACAAGAGCTCTTGGACAAGGGTTTCATTCGTCCTAGCTCTTCGCCCTGGGGAGCACCAGTTTGTTTGTAAAGAAGAAAGACCGTACCTTCCGAATGTGTATTGACTATCGCGAACTCAACAAGGTGACCGTGAAGAATCGTTATCCTCTCCCGCGTATCAACGACCTATTCGACCAGTTGCAAGGGTCGAGTTTCTACTCTCAGATTGACTTAAGATCGGGCTATCATCAGCTGAGAGTCCGAGATGAGGATATCTCCAAGACAGCATTCAGAACTCGCTACGGGCACTACGAGTTTCTGGTCATGCCTTTCGGGTTGACAAACGCACCTGCGGTCTTCATGGATCTCATGAACCGAGTATGCAAACCTTACCTGGATAAGTTTGTTATTGTTTTCATCGACGCCTTCCTGGTCTATTCTAAGAGTCAGGAGGAACACGAGCATCATCTGCGACTTATTTTGGAACTTCTTCGAGTAGAGCAGCTTTATGCTAAGTTTTCGAAATGCGACTTTTGGCTTCGTGAAGTCCATTTCCTAGGTCACGTGGTAAACGAGGATGGGATTCATGTGGATCCATCCAAGGTTGACTCGATCAAGAATTGGCCTGCACCCCGTACACCAACCGAAATTCGTCAATTCTTGGGTTTAGCGGGCTACTATAGAAGGTTTATAAAAGATTTCTCGAAGATTGCGCAGCCTCTTACTGTTCTTACTCAGAAGGGTGTCACCTACCGTTGGGGTGATGCTCAGGAATCTGCATTTCAGCAGCTGAAGTTGAAGCTTTGTAGCACACCTATTCTCTTATTGCCTGAGGGCACAGACGATTTCGTGGTCTATTGCGACGCGTCAATTCAAGGACTAGGTTGTGTGTTGATGCAACGTGAGAAAGTCATTGCTTATGCATCATGCCAACTTACGGTTCACGAAAGGAATTACACTACTCATGATCTGGAACTGGGAGCTGTTGTTTTTTGCACTCAAGATATGGAGACATTACCTGTACGATACCAAGTGCACCATTTACACCGATCACAGGAGTCTCCAGCATATCTTCGATCAGAAGGAGTTGAACATGCGACAGCGTCGATGGGTCGAACTCCTGAATGATTATGAGTGCGCGATCAAGTACCATCCGGGCAAAGCCAATGTGGTGGCCGATGCCCTCAGCCGAAAGGAGACTAAACCTAAGCGCGTGCGAGCGCTACAGCTTACCATCCACTCTAGTCTTCCTACTCAGATACGAGAGGCTCAGATTGAAGCATTGAAACCAGAGAACATCAGGGCTGAGTCCCTGCGAGGATCGAAGAAACGGTTAGAACAAAAGGAAGACGGCGCTTATTATGTGATAGGGTGCATCTGGGTTCCATCTTATAGTAATCTACGTGAGCTTGTGATGGATGAAGCACACAAGTCTCGTTACTCAGTACATCCTGGTTCTGATAAGATGTACCACGATCTCAAGACTACATACTGGTGGCCTAGTATGAAAGCCAATATAGCGACCTATGTCAGTAAATGCTTGACTTGTGCGAGAGTCAAGATCGAATACCAGAAACCATCAGGCCTACTTCAACAACCAGAGATTCCGACATGGAAATCGGAGCAAATTTCCACGGACTTCGTTACTGGCTTACCTATATCTCAATGAGGAAACGATACTATTTGGGTGATAGTGGATCGATTGACAAAGTCTACACATTTCCTGGCTATAAAAAAAACGGATAAGTTCTCTACTCTAGTAGACGTCCCTGAAAAAAGTGGTTGCTAGGCACGGGGTGCCAACCTCCATTATCTCTGATCGTGACGCATGTTTTACCTCTGAATTGTGGCAAGCAATGCACAAGTCCTTTGGTTCTCGATTAGACATGAGCACAACATATTATTTGCAAACGGATGGGCAGTCTGAGCGTACCATCCAAACCCTTGAAGACATGCTTCGAGCATGTGTAATCGACTTCGGTAACGCCTGGGAACGGCATCTTCCTTTGGTGGAGTTTTCGTATAATAACAGTTACCACACCAGTATCCAGGCTGCTCCGTTCGAGGCTCTATACGGACGGAAGTGCCAATCACCTCTTTGTTGGGCAGAAGTTGGCGACAGCCAAATCACTGTCCCAGAGCTCGTAGTAGATACAACAGAAAAGATTGCTCAGATACGACAACAAATGGTGGCAGCTCATGACCGTCAGAAAAGCTACGCTGATAAGCGCAGGAAACCACTCGTGTTCCAGGTTGGGGATCGAGTGCTACTTAAAGTCTCACCTTGGAAAGGTGTGGTTCGTTTTGGTAAACGAGGCAAACTTAACTCGCGATATGTTGGACCCTTCGAAATCATTGAGAAAATTGGCAAGGTGGCCTACAAGCTGAATCTACCTGAAGAACTCAGTGGAGTTCACAACGTATTCCAAGTGTCAAATATGAAGAAGTGTCTGTCAGATGAGACACTCATAGTTCCTCTCAAGGAGCTCACTATTGACGATCAGCTGCGATTCGTTGAGGAACCAGTAGCGATTACTGACCGAGACATTAAGGTTCTCAAGCGCACCAGAATACCTCTTGTTCGAGTTCGTTGGAACTCCCATCGTGGCCCAGAGTTTACCTGGGAACGAGAAGACCAAATGAAACACAAGTATCCCCAATTGTTCGAGAAAAGTGAAACCACTACTGAGGCTGAAGCTACTGCGGAATTTCGGGACGAAATTCCAAACCAACGGGGGGATGATGTGACACCCCAGGAAAACTAGGAAAACCACGCAACCTAACTAGCTTCCTCAGTAACTACGTGCTAAATTTCGGGACGAAATTTCTTTCAAGTTGGGGATGATGTGACAACCCAAACTTTCAAGGTCAGTGTCTCTTAGTCACGTGATTCTGTTTTCTGATTACTTCCCTTTCATGTCCCTTACGACGATAAAAATTGTTAAACACTCATGTATGTAATATACTTGCTATATGTATAACGTGATTAAGTATGTGTTACGTGTGTTTAACTAATTAACTACAAGAAACCGTTAAAACGCTCTTATGTGTCAATTAGCTAAATTAGAGAACTACTCCCACATGTCCTCACATCGGCCCACACGCATAGATCATGCCCGAAGCCCAAATCTGGTATCACGCATATAATTGAGGGGCGAAGGGGTTGTAGAGTTTGTTAAGTAATTTTTAATAGCCAATTGTGTGGGCTTAAGCCCAATTATCTCGGCCAAAAGGGTGGACCGCCCCAAACCCTCATCTATATGTTTACGTATTATGCTTCTCGATTTGAAGAACTCAAAATAAACCCTACCTATTTTCAAGTTGTGTGTGGCAGGAGACCCCCCCCCCTCTTGTCATCGAGACATTAAGTGGTTAGTAAATTCATGTTGCATAAATCCTTAGTTCATAATCATTAATTCTGTGCATGTATGAATTGAGTAACAAAGAGTGGACATGCATGCTATATGATGTTTGCGTAATGTGGTTTCTATGTATGATGGCCTTGATTGCTAGAATAGGTTAATAGTTTTAGTGATTACCGTATGTGTTACTAGTATGAATTAAATAGATGCAATAAAGAACTTGGTGCGGTTTGAGATTAAGGGTGAGCCGATTATATGTTGGTTGCTAATGCTAGTGATTACCATTTGCTGATTTTTGCTGAATTTTGCAGTATTCTGCATTTAAATTGTGTTTCAGGCATTTTTTAGTGTCCATTCGTCACTCGGAAGGCAGTTTCATAACCCATGCTTTCCTACATAGAGTTCTAGTGTAAATCTTGGTCCTGGGACTCAATCTGTGTCCTAACGTGATGTCTGTTTGAGTACTGAACTCCCGTCAGTACTACTAGTTTGTCTGATAAGTGTGCTAGTTTCGTCTGTGCACTAATTGAACTGTTTCGGGTTGCATTTAACAATCATAAGTAACATGCAACATGTAATGTATTTGTGAGTTCTTTGAAAGTAAATCATGAAATTATTCATATCATAAATTCATCATGCACAACCATATATTACAAATTACTGTTCACATCGTACGGAATTACATGGAATAGTGCCAGTTGTCACATTTTGGAACACTACTAAGGTAAACATAAGGGGTGCTAATGGAGCAGGAGCCATTGAAGCTACAGTGCAGAAAAAGGAGATCATCATTACAGAAGCTATTATTCGGGAAGTGCTAAGGTTTGGAGATCAACCGCAATATCCGACCTCATTTGAGCAAAGCAGAGTACTTGCCGCACTTCGGAGGATGAGCTACGAAGGAGGTTATCCCACCGTGCTAAAGAAACTATTCCCACCATACTGGAGGCTATTGGTGCATATGTTCCTGCAGTGCATTGCATAGAACAAAGGAGGTTTCGATCAACTGAACAAGACACAGACTAGTGCATTGGTGGCTTTGGTCAACGGTTGGGATTACAATTTTTCGGCGTTTATTTTTGACAACATGAAAAAGATGCTCGAAGACCCAAAGAAGAAGATCTTTATGCTTTATCCAAGATTCATCCAGATGATCCTCGATGAGAAACACCCAGAGCTGGTCAAGGGCCCTAATTATATAAACTTGAAGCCAATGGGGCCCGGCTGCTTTGAAAACGCTTACAGAGCCAAAAGAGCCAAACAGCATAACTTCATTGGAAAATTTGCGCTTGAGAAGCACGGAAGATTTAGCGATGTTGTGCCTGCAGTACCAGTTGTACCAGCTCCTCAACCGATAAATGCACAAATAGTTGAAGAACATGATGTACAGCAAGTACAGCAAGTGGCTGCAAATGAAGCTGAGGTTGAAACTGAGATACTTGATTCAGATTCAAAATCAGACTCTAGTGAAGAAGAAACCGACTCTGATAGCGAAGTGGAAGTGATTGTATCTGAGAAGGAAGAGGAAGTTGTGAGACAACCAGACCTGATATCAGCTGAAAACTTAGCAGCCCTACTCTTGACCATGCAGGGTGGTGACGGAAACCCTCCATCCGCGCCTACCACTGAGAAAGTTCAAGTTGAAGCTGAAGCAACTCCTGAAATTCAAGCAGAAATTGAAGCAATTACTGATGATGCTGAACAAGCAGCTAGCAAGAGACAAAGAACCAACACTGATCCTGATCTTGATTCTACTGGCCCTATTTCTGATCCAGAACCTACTATGTCCATTGAATCAAAGCCTGATACTGCAACAAAGGAAACCAACACACAAGAGCCTGATTTGTATGATTTCAATTTTGACTTTGAATCGACGCCCTCGCAACAAGGAAACTAGAGTGGTGTTAGATTTGAAACAGGAAGCTCAAGTGGTGGTGCTGGATTTACTGAATTCAATGAAGCTGTGTTCCGTTATGCAACAGAGAAAAGACAAGTCGTTGAACAAAGTGATAGTGACAGTGATGAAGATGCGAATGTGGCAAGATTGCGACGATGAGTGGTTGTATTGGAACGGGATGCAGCAATGAAGGAAGCTCAGATTTCATTGCTGTAACAAGACTCTGCCCTGAAAGAAGCTCAGATTTCCTCTCTTCAGGCCCAAATCTCTAGTATGGATCAAACAATAGATCAGCTGCAAGGTTGTTAGGATCTGAGTTTCTTTTGATTGTGCTTGTTTGATTAGAATGAAGATGAACAAAGTTAAATGCAGCGGAATTAAATGAAACAAACTTTCTATACACAATCAATGGAAGAAATAGTTTTCAGCAAACATGTTTATCTCATTATCGAAAGATTGTATTTATTACAATTATCAAATATAAAGCATGCATGCACTAAATCTCCCCCTCAGCCTGAGCTCACAGTGATTGTTCGTACAGAATGACTTGGTGATGAAGAGAGCTAATAGAACAGTATAGGGTACTGTTCTATTTATAGTACAGAACAAACCACTGAGCATCTTTTGGCTGACGTCACCATGAAAGTGACATCTAACCTCCTAACAACCTCTAACCACTGACTATTACAACCACTGATATCTAAACTACTGATTACAATTAAAATACAAAGTATAAAGTAAACTACTGCTTCTTCATTCCACTGTTATAGCTCCAGTAGTGCTTTGTGTCTTCAGCAGTACTTGAACCATATCCGTAGATTGAGCATCAGTGCTTTGTCTTCAACAGTCTTTTAGTGGTCAGCAGTTGTTGTGAAGGGCAGTACTTAGAGGTCATCAGATGTTAGGCCGCATTCAAGGGGAAAGATCTGATGCAAACAGCTGCTTATGAGGAATCCACTGATCTGATCCAGTTTTGGCTTTATCAACTGTTCCTTTGTAGGGTTCAATCCCAACAAAGGTGATTTGGGAATGTTAATGTTTGTTGTGTACGATCTGAAGGCAAAGCTGGAGAAAAAGTTTGGAAATGAATTCACTGATAAAGAAGATGAACAGTTTAATGTTGGTCATCCAGTGCAAACTCCTGAAGAGAGAGCAGCAACGAATGCAGCAGCAGACGCAAAACATGAAGCTGGCTTAAACGCCTATCTGGCCGCTGAGCCAAAGAAGAAAAACAACAAGCCAAAGAAGAAGAAACAAAGCAACAAACAGATGTTGGTAATGAAGAACCAAGACTTGAATCCTCTAGATGAAAACTTCCAGCTCAAAGATCCAACAAAGAGGCCTGACAGATATGTGATGGAATTGGGATCGAGCTACTATGATAAAGCGGGAAACAAGTTTGCGATCGCTAGCTGGATGTACGAACATGACAAGAATATGTGGTTGATCACATGTGAGAGCGGGCATCGGGAGTATTATGCAAAGGAATCCCAGTTTGAGTCGTGGACGAAGATCGACTTGAAAAGTCTTCTATGTGCCCTATATCGTGATCCAGAGCCAAATCAAAGAGGCAGGGGTTGGGCATTTCATTCAAGACTTGAGAAGGAAGTGAAAAACAACTTCGCAACCATGAAGACTGCTGAATCAGAGATCAGAAGAAACCCTTGTGTTCATGATCCTTTCACCAAGAGAACAGTTAAATCTGTCATCTGGCCTCCGACTAACAAAGAAAAGATCATTCCCATCTCTCGCAAGTTTGAAAAGGGAATTCTCAAGAATTTCAAGTTCTGGGCGTATGACCCCAAGATGACCGAAGCTGTGATTGTGACCCAAGAGCAATCCATCCGGATTCCAAATTCCTATGATCTGATGAGTTTTCACGAGGAAGACATCCTGGTTCTATCCAATCATCAAATTCGTTGTAATGACAAGTATAAAGTTTGTGCGAAGGAATGGACGAGTGCTGCTGCAAACATATTGTGACATCATTTGTTCGCTGAACCATTGCCAGATCTGGGCGGACCACAAAACTGATGCAGCTACTAATCTAGTAAACCTAGGGGGAGATCGTTAGATGGTTGAGAGCAAAATCATTTATGTGTTCGATGGTTGAGATAAAAACAAACCCTGAGCAAACAAGTGATTGCTCAAAACAAAAACCAACCCTGTAACAAACATAATGTGTTATTGTTTACATACTCTGTGAACATTCCCAAACCAGTGACTGCTCTTGGAACAAACTTGGATCAAAACAAAAACAAACGATGATATGTTATTGTTTACACACTTTGTGATACTTCTTCATCCTTTTGGGTTCGATTTAACCGTTAAAGAACATAGCAGGATGTCTCGAGTACTAACACCATGAAGGGTTTTGGATTATGGATTTTGTTCTTGGTGTTTGGAACAACTTTGCTTGTTGTCTGCTTGTCTTCACTTCCTGGTAATGTATTATTATATTATCCCCAATGTTTGTTTGTTTGATTTACATTTATGGTTCATTAACTTGTATCTTGTGCATTTGCACTTGTACTTTTGGAACTTGTCTTTGTTGCAATGTTGCTGATCGAAATATCATATATGTATTGTAGAATTGAACTGCATGTGTGTTTCTTTATACTGATATACTGTAGATAATTAGACCATGTCTTCCATATCGAAATATCATATGGAAGAGGAGGGTTGGAAGAGGTGGGAAGACATTGGACCATGTCTGCGCGGGGAAGATGACGCGCAGAGGTTTGAAGACATTTTTTTTAATGAAATGTCTTCTAAAAAACAAACGGTCTGCAGAGCTAAACGTCTGCGCGTGGTCTGCACGGTGCAGACATAAGAGGTCAGAAGAGTTTTTTCTGAAAAAACAAACACCCCCTAACTTCTCAAAAACAACTTCTCATCACACAAAATCATCTTAAATAAGCTAACTTAAACATTATAAAAACAACTTATTAACTTTTATAAGCCAATAAGTTATAAATAGCTCCAAAATAAGCTAACCCAAACACCCCATAATTGTTTTTTATTCTTTTGTTTTTATTTTATATTTACGTGGTGTTTGTATGTTTGTAGTATGCTTTCTTAGTCCTTGTGATTTGCAGATATTGTAGAATTTAGGGGCGGATCTACGTTAAAACATCGCGTTCCTAGAAACTCAGTCAGATTGTAATTTTTAGCAAAAACCTATATAGAAAATTCAGTAGGAACCAATAAATAAATTGTGGGTGAACCAGTAAATAAAGTTGTCTAGTGTTTCACTGGTAAGGAACGTTGTTTTCAACCTTGAGTTCATGAGTTCAATTCCCGCATCAGCTCGGTTTTTTGTCTTTTATTTTTTTAATTGTAAACCCTTATCAGGGTAAATTAAAAAACCCATTATTTGTCCATTAATTTTTTTTTAAATTGTAAACCCATATTAGGGTAAATTAAAAAACCCATTATCCTCATCAGACTACGCCTCCACAGCCAATCCTCCTTGCCCCCTCCAAAACCCGTTATCCTCATCAGACCACCCCTCCACAATCCATCCTCCTTGCCCCCCTCGAGCGAACAACCCATTCGCCAGCCGCCTCCACCTCCAGGCTGCACCACTCCGCCCGTCCACCTCTACCTCCGGCCATACACGTTCCACTATTCTGGCTGTCGCCCGTCGGTTTCACCTCTCCAAATCTCTCTCATTCTCTCAGGTCAATGTTAAAATTTGTTGACATAAATCATGTTATTTTCAGCTTTTTGTCTTTTAATATGTTTTGAGATGTTAATTTATAGTTTATAATGTGTAATATGATTAGTGAAACTTAAGTGTGCAACTAGTATTTAACTTCTCACATCTATCTATTATTATTTAATTTAAATTATTAAATTTAATATATGTTTCAAACATTTAAGAAATTACGGATAAAGTTTCATAAATTATCTTATTATTATTTATATTAATTACTAGGTTATTATTCTAGACCATCTACTCTTACTTAATTGTAGATAATTATTATTTAATTTAAATTATTAAATTTAATATTTGTTTTAAACATTTATACCAAATTCGAGTATCACAACTTTAAATTTCAGCAATTTTTTTTGAACGGCTTTAAACCTCAGCAATTAGTCATCAGTTTGACCAATAAACAACAATATATTAATTATATTAATACCAATATATACCAAAAAAGCAAAATGAAACTCGTTAAAAATGTAAAGACATTAATAACCAGATGTAATGTTGATCATTTAATCATCAACTTGGTTTGAAATAGGGTTTTCGTCTTAACAGATTGGTAAGATATGTTTTACCTCTAAGTAAATGTGGTAGTGGTCTATTAAGATATGTCTTAACAGAACGGCTTTAAACCTCAACATTTTAGGAGGAGAGGTCAATAATTACCGATAATTTATACTTATCTAATTAATTTAAATATTATTTTGTAGCTATAAGTTTATCTAATTGGCTAATTGCTATATGCCTAATCTAAACATTTCAACAATATTTTTAGAAGTAATAAATTAAGACCACTGTTATTTAAATAAAACTTGGGTTCACGTCGTGAGAAAGTCGATGATACAGTTTGTCTTCTAATCGATGGTTCAAATGTTATCATATTTATAAACTTGACAAACATCACAAGTTTTGTTCGGATATCAGAAAAAGTGTCTTAAAATATCGTTTTATAATTGTTAAATCTTCGTTATTAACTATTTGATACTTAACCCGTGTAATACACGGGGTTATAACCTAGTGACTAATAAATCCTTTTTGGGAAGGAATCCCAGACACCCCTTAAGGCATGTTTGGCTAAGCTTTTTGAAACAACTTATTGACTTATTGGCTTTTTGGAAAAGTCAGTATGGAGTGACTTATTGACTTATTGGCTTTTTCCCCTCACATACACCATCATTGCCAAACATCATTTTGGAGCTTATGACTTTTCAAAAAGTCAATAGGTCAACAAGTTGTTTCAAAAAGCTTAGCCAAACATGCCCGTAGTTTAGTGCCAAATTTGAAAATTGATCAAACTTTTAGGGCTAACATATATCGTGAAGTATAAACCCATTATCACCGCCGCTGGGTCTCGCCGCCGTAAGCACCGTACCATTCTCGCCGCTGTAACCCTAATTGATAACCAGTGTAGCAGAAGGCATCCGTAGAATCATGAGGGTTAAAGTTATATCTCGTTCTGCCGATGAGTTTACTCGCGAGAGAAGTAATGATCTTCAGGTATGTTTTTGATAAGTATATATTGTTGTTTAACCCTAATTTTAATTTTGACTGTGTTGTTGAATCAGAGGGTTTCTAGAAACTACGATCCGAACCTTCGTACGCAGGAGAAGGCGGTGGAATATGTCAGAGCTCTTAATGCTGCTAAATTAGATAAGGTCATAATAATTTATATGATAGTTGTATGTATGTATGTATATTGATGTGCCGGCTTCATTTAGGTGTTTGCAAGGCCGTTTATTGGAGCTATGGATGGTCACGTAGATGCCATCTCGTGTATGGCCAAAAACCCTAGTCATTTGAAAGGGGTTTTTTCTGGCTCTATGGATGGAGGTATAGTGTTATGTTAGTTACTGTAGTTTATTTATGCTTTTCTTTTTTGTTTTATACTTATATATGATCGTTTTTAGCGCACCGAAATTATTCGTCGTGGCTAGTTTTAGAACACTTGACAAATAGTTGACACTCTAGTCACCAACCATCCTTTGGTAGATCGCTATTTTATATGTCGAGTTAGACAAAACAATATATCAATTTTGTGGAATAGAAATATACACAGGCTCTTTCATGTATGAGCTACCACCTCTTAGTCAAAATACTATTTGAAACTAGTTTGAATTGGAACTATAAAGGGCCTTGACTTGACCAAACCAACGATATGCGAATGGAGCTATCGGTGTGGAAATTATTCTTTGTTTTCTGCCTTCGGGGCTTAACTATGTATTTCCGGCTAGGCAAGCTTCTATTGGCACCAACTGATGTACTTTTAGTTATCTTTAAAGGCAAGTTTCTATTGGCACCAACTGATGTACTTTTAGTTATCTTTAAATATGAATGTTAGAGCTGTTGAAATGATTCTGGAATAATATTCATGCTTGTCAGGAAAATTTAGAGTTTATACCTGAATTAATGTTTTAAACTATGTTGTCAAAAGCGAGCTAGGCACGCGCCTAGGCGCTCAAGTGCAGCGAGGCGCAACTATTTCATAACTTTTTTAATGTTCGTATTTTTTTTTTTTGCAGATATTCGTCTATGGGATATTGCTTCAAGGTAATACTTTTTAGTTGTTTTTTTGAGCTTTTAGTTGTTGAAGTTTCTTCACTTAAATATAATGTATGTATGTATATGTGTGCGTATAAAGTACAGGACTACAGGGTTTTCAGGATTTGATATAATAAAAATATATAATAAAAAGGAAGTTTGGGTAAAAAAGTAGGAAGGAAGGAGAGCCTGAGAGGACGGCACATAGTTTAATTATAACTCATGTAGGCAGTAGAACTTTAAGCTATTGAAGTGAACGTCTTGATCAGCCTAAAGGTATATATATGGCTGAGCTGGTACTAGTCCCAAGTGTCTTGAGGGTTCTGTTCTATCTATGGTGTCTGCTATTCAGATTTCTGCTGCACAAACAGCGACACAATCTTCGGTTTTTTCATCTTCTGCGATTGCTGCTAAGCTTGGTTTTAAAAAGCGTGTCTTAGGCGCGCCTAGGCGCGAGGCGACCTCAGGCGCAAGGGTCGTCGCTTTTAAACCAAGCTGCTAAGTTTGGAGCAAATTCTGCTGGTGGAGTTTGTGTTGAATCGTTAGATTGTAGTGATTAGGAAGAGGATGACAGTGAGTTTTTTGAAATTATGTTTTGGTGATACGTATATTCTCTTGAATAGGTTAAAGCATAGTTACGTAATTCGCGGTTCGCTCCGGTACGGGTACACGGTTCGCGATTCGCTAGAGGTGACGTTTTCGCTACGGAGGGGGGTAGGTTCATTTTGGTACGAACCGGTACAGTGTGCCATGGAGTCCGGTTCGGTGTACACAAATTAATACAGAAATTATCAAATTCCAAAATTCAAATTACCAAACTTAAACATTGAAGGTTAAATGTAAACTAGTAAAATTAGAGGGGTTAAATATTGTAATAACTAAACTTATTTAAACCCTAAAAACCTAAACCATACGCAGCCGCTGTTTCTTCTTCCCCTTCTTCCTGGTTTCTGGCTGAAAACACTGGCGTCGGAAATCAGCTATGGATCGCTGGACCCAATCGATTTGGAACGTCCACCTTGTCTAATTGGTTCACCGAACCGGATCAATTTGGATCGCCGTACCTTCGTAATCAGGAACACCGTACCGACGCAACTCGGTTCGCTGGACCATGTCGTTCCGGTACGCTTACGATTTCCGATTGGGTACACTACGATCCAATACATGGAACGTGGTTACCCCAGTGATTTAGGTAACTATGGGTTAAAGTTTCTGTTGTTATAGAACTTCCTGTTTGATATAGTTTATGTGTGATTTGAGAACAATGTAGGTTAGTGATTTCGATGTAGAAGTCTGAAGAATGTCTATCATTTATTCAGTTAGAAGCAAAGTAATGGTTTTGAGAGTTTCAGAAGTCGGTGGTTGCGTAGGTGCGAGATTAGAAAATGTAGTTTAGTTTTCGGTATCGCCGTCTGAATGTTGGTTTGAGCACAATTAGTGCGCCTGTGGGTTCATCATTCTATTTGATTTTACTTATATGCTCATTTATTTGAATACAAAACAAATTGAAGTTTTACCTAGTTTCAGTCAGTTATTGGCTATCCCGTTAAGGAAAACTGGCACACTAAGAATGAAAAAAAGGTGTATCTTTCGTGTTTCATATGAGGTCAATAGACTTTTAAAAAGCACCGTTATATTGAAATCTTGTTCGTTCGTGTCTCTTTTACTTGTTTATACGTTCGAATTTTTTACTTATATGTTGATATTATTATTATCTTCGCTTAACTGTAATTTACTGAACAATTATTATTTCAATTCCTTCGCTAGATTAGGCTATTTTCAATTGTTAATGTGCATCAAAAGTACAATGCTTCACTTGATTCTTTAATGGCCGATGCTCAGTGATTCCATGATGTGGTGCCATACGCCTGAGTCAGCGACTGAACGCCTTCTGTATTCGGTGGCTGCATCAGAAGGATCTTGGCCACCAAAATAAATAAAGCCTTAAATGCTAATGATATGTATCTGTAGTTTTCTTTTTTTTTGATGCTATGAGCTCCTGATTTGCAACGGCTAGGTTTTATAAAGTGCCGGGCGCACTTAGGCGTCCGGGTCTCGGGAGCTGAGGCTTGCTGTTTGATTTTTTTGGCCCTTCTAGTTCTTGCATGCTATGAGCTCCTGATTTATGTTTTTTTTTTTGTTTTTTTTTTTTATTATTTAAGTTTTCTTTTGTTTTTTTTACCTTTTATTTTTTATGCTTTTAAATTTTATTTAATTTTTATATATATTTCTTTACTTTTTTTATATGTTTTCTGTTTTTTAATTTTTATACTTTTGTATATTATATATATTTCATTTTTTACATATTTTTATTGTTTTTTATTTTTGTATCTTTATTTATATATTTGTATCTTGACCCGTGACCCAAACCCAACTAACCTGCCCACTTTGCCAGGCCTAATACATAGCGTTAATGCTACTTTTATGTATTGTGAAGTGTCGGAACTTAGAATAAGTGTTTGCTCTTTGCTTATGGAGTGCCGGCTGACTATACTAGGAGACTGGTAATACATGAATGCAAAAAACCAAAGCTGTTGAGAAATGCGTCTCACATGTCTTATGTTGTGACGAGTTTAAAAAATGAGTATTTTCATTTGGTAAATGGGTTCAACCTTTTGAACTCTTTTAACACTTTGTGGGTGCGTATTTATATATGTGTGTATATATAGGCTGATGATTTCTGTTAACTAACATATATGCATACTGGCCATTTTTTTTGTATTCTGATGTAGAAAAACAGTATGTCAATATCCTGGTCACCAAGGTGCTGTACGTGGTTTGTCGGTATCTACAGATGGACGTATACTTGTGTCATGTGGAAGTGATTGCACGTAAGGCCAACCCCTTTTCTCTTAAGACTTAGTAATGGAGTAGTTTATTATTATTCATTCCCCTATGTGAACTTTGTGTGTTTAACGGGCATGCTTTGCCCTCGTGTTGTGACTACGTAATAAGTCATATCTATATTTTTAAACTCGCAAAGTTGTTGTTTAGACTTTTTTGGTTTATTTAGTTTGTGACTCTGTAAGGTTTTAAGCTGTGGGTAAGAATCTCTTTTGAACAGTAATTAAGCGATTAAACGGTGGAAGAAGGCTTAAAAACGACTTTTTTTTTCCTGCACACATATACATAAAATTGACATTTGAATCTTTAATTGATTGAACCAGTGTTAGACTGTGGAGGGTTCCTCTTGCAAGTGGCATCGAGTCAGATGACTCATCTGATAGCTCAGACAAGGTCAGTAGTTTCTTGATTATTGATCAACTGATTTCTCATTCCAACACATCTGTACAATTTTGCTTTCTGTGAATACAGACACTGGCATCCTATGTTTGGAAGAATGCTTTCTGGTAAGTTTACTTGTTTTTTGGGGATTTTGATCGTAAAATTAACTTGTTTTAACCATGGTTTAAAAAAACGCTTGAGGCGCGCCTCGAGGCGGAACGGGTGATAAATTGTACATGAGGCGGCACCTCAGTGGTACGGGGTGGAACGGTAAATTGGAGGTGTACGTTTTTTAGGCGGAAAAATTAGGGCTTTTTAGGCGGGATAAAGAGTTTTTAGCATAAGTAGCGACGAATGATGCTTGTAGCTATACACAATCAAGAAAAAATAGGGTAGAACATAGATGGAGACGTACCTTGTAGCGATGAATGACCAAGAAAAATTAGGGTAGAAGTAGAACAAAGGAGTTGATGCCGACGAGAAAAGAGTGGTGATGTAACTCTTTTAGGTTTACTGAAGAAACATCCCCTTTATTAAACCCATTTACAAAAACTTACATTAAGACCCTTAAACATTGAACTTTTATCATATTCAACCCAAAATTATTCTCACAAGTCTATTTGCATTAGGAAAGTTCTGTGTTTTATGTTTGGTATTTTATTTTTATAAGATACATATTTTTTTTTTTTTTAATTCCGCCTCGGGCTTACACTTCGAGGCTTACGCGGTTACGCCTCATGAGGCGAAGGGAAAACTCCCCGAGGTTCGATTCCGTTTTAATCTTGGTTTTAACCATAGTTATTGAAGGCGCGAAACGCACTCTAGGCGCATAGGCTCTGATTAGGGCCTAGGCGATAGGCGCAATAAAAGCGTGGGCCCGAGAAAAAAAAGCGCACTTAAATAAAAAAAAATTTTAAAGTTCATTAAGGGAATAAAGTACTCAAAACCAAAACAATAATGTTCATACTAGCACTTAAAAAGTCTTAGATAACAACAACAACCATACCGAGTAAATCCCATAAATAGCAAAGCTACTCATAGGGTCTGGGGAGGGTGGGATGTAGACATACCTTGCCTCTATCCCTAGGGATTAAGAGGCTGCTTTCAGAAGAGACACTCGGCTCCAAAACGAATAGCAAACCAACACATCAAGTCCAAGAATATAAAAAAATAGAAAAATAGACTATGGAAAAAAGAAGTCACCTATACGAAGAAAGTGATCAGAGTGACAGTATAATGTAAATCATGTATAATATATAGCACTTGGTTTTAAAATGCGCGCATAATGCGTGATGCGCCCGATGCGCTAATGAGAGCGCATCGCAGCAGCTGATGCGATGCGTTTACGTGATGCGAGAATATTGCGCGCATTTTGCATGATGCGCTCATCGCATGATGCGCTCTGATGCGCGCAACATTGTTTTTTATGCTTTTTTCCAGATTTTATGAACTGTGTTCGGTTTTTTCCATAATTAACATCTTAGTATGCTTGATTTGAACCAAAAAACACAACTCTTACCTTCTAATTACGTCAGTTGTTTTACTTTAAGTATGTTTTTATAAGTTTTTATGTATAAATAATTTTTAACTATTTTTTTTATAAAGAACGCATCACATACGTGATGCGCTCGCATCGCGCATCACGCATCGCGCATCAGATTTTTGGACTAAACGCATCGGAGCGCATCACGCAATTTAAAACCAAGATATAGCATACAAAATACTTGAAACCAAAATGTTCATAGCACTTAAAAAGTATCAGATAACAAAATATTTAAAACCAAAATGCTCAAACTCGAAAACAAAAGGTTCACTAAAGTAATAATGAGTAAAACTTGAAAGCCAAAAGAATTGAATAATCTTGATAACACGAACTGAATAATTTTGATAATTCGAACTGAATAATGATAATTCGAACTGAAAAATGTGGTAATAAATTGATATCATTTGTTTAAACTTAAAGCCCTATAAAAACTGCAGAAAAAGTGGAAATTACCAATTAAAAAAAATAAAAAGCATAAATCATTAATTACGCATGGGAACAATTAAGCTGCGCTATTATTACCTGGGAACTATAAGCGCATCAAATGCGAATCGCCCAGAAAAAGCGCCTAGGCCTCACTAAGCGCATGGGGCGTTTTCCCTTCGCCTCACTAGGCGTAAGCCGCTAGACGATCCGAGGCGGAATTAAAAATTATGTCATATAAAAACTAACATGGTCTAAAAACAGGTCGGTGTGCGCATATAATGTATATATGTGTGGGCCCTTGGGGGGGGGGGGGGTGAAATTGCACCAATTTTAATGTTATTTTACATTTTTTACTAGTTTCGTGAAAATAATGTTAAAAGCGGCGGGCGGTTAATCATGCATCATGTGGTGGAGGTGATAGCCGAAAGACAAGGGGTTACATGCACTAATCGGCCTTTGTCCCGATTGCCAAGTGTTATGTGCCTTATGTCCAAGGCTTGATGCAAAACTACTCGGGTCTCATTGGAAGCAACCTCTCTATTCCTACAGCTTTGCTATTGGTGGGATTTACCGAGTATGATGATGATGTCTTATAAGAGGCAGTGCCTCGCTGCTTGTTTTTATACGTATCGTGTCGAGGCTGAACGGTAATTAAGAGGCGTACGTGTCTTTTTAGGCGGAAGAAATTGGGGTTTTTAGGTCGATTCTGAAAGAGGCAGGACGAAAGACAGAAGATTAAAGATGGAGACGTACCTGGCTTATAGCGATGAGTGACCAAGAAAATTAGAGTTTCAGGAATGGAGACGATGATGGTGGCGTAACTCTTTTAGGGTTACTGAAGAACATGGTGGCCCCTTTATTCATTCTATTTACAAACACTTACACTAGGAACCTTAAACATTTAACTTTTATCATATTTAACCCAAAACTATTCACAAGTCTATTTACATTAGGAAAGTTATATAATTTAAGTTTAGTATTTTAGTTTTATAAGACCAAGGTTTAAAAAAACGGGAACGAGTTTCAAGCCGTTTTCCCTTCGCCTCACGAGGCGTAAGTATCGAGGCGAGACGAGGCGTAAGGCCGAGATGGTATTAATAAATAAATAAATATAACATCAAAAAAAGAGTTTTCTCATCAAATTTCATTAGATTCAATAGTTAAAACATAAAAAAGATTCAACACATTTAAACAGATTATCATACACATTTAACAGCACATTCTGTACAGATTTAACAACATAGGATTGCAGGAACATCAAGTATTATACATCAAATATTATCTAAACGAATAAACTGAATACATAATATAGGATTACAGAATACAGGATCATACAGCAAGTATTATTAACAACAGCAAAATCGGAATCATTAGCAGCAGCAATAATCGGAATCATTAACATCAGAATCAGATTAAAACAAGAATGGCAAGAATAATCGGAATCATTAACATCAGAATTAGATTAAAACAAGAACAGCAGCAATAATCGGAATCATTAACATCAGAATCAGATTAAAACAAGACCAGCAGCAATAATCGGAATCATTGACATCAGAATCAGATTAAAACAAGACCAGCAGCAATAATCGGAAGTTCGGAATCATTAACAGCAGCAAGTATTATTAACAGCAGAAAAAACATTAACAGCAGCAATATTTATTCATGATCCGATTAAACAAAGCATTGAGAATGAATTAACAATCATCAAAAGCAGCCATAACAGAATCAATTAACAGCAGCAAGTATCATTAAAATCAGCCATAAATCAACTAACAATCATCATCAATTATTAAGAATGATTGATTAAACAAAGCACTAAAGAAAACTTACCTGTATTGAAGATTGAAGAAGAATCACGATTTCAAGATTGCAGATGGGATTTTGTGTTTTTGGATGTAGATACTGATTAACCCTATAAAGATATTTAAAGAAACAAAAAAAAGTCGCTCTAGTTTTGTTATTGCCGCCAATAAGTTTGGCACCTAAAAAAACCCTAATCTATCCCGCCTAAAACATACACGTACGCATCAACAAAATAGTTCCGCCTCGAAACGAAACGTGCGCCTCACACCACTGAGACATACGTATAATATGTGTCCCTGAGGCGCCGCCTCCAAGGTTTAAAAAAACGGAAACGAGTTTCGAGGCGTTTTCCCTTCGCCTCACGAGGCGTAAGCCCGAGGCGGAATTAAAAAAATAATATAAAAATTATATATCTTTTAAAAAATAAAATACCAACATAAAATACAGAACTTTCCTAATGTAAATAGACTTGTGAGAATAGTTTTGGGTTGAATATGATAAAAGTTTAATGTTTAAGGGTGTTTATGTAAGTTTTTGTAAATGAAATAAATAAAGGTGTAGTTATTTTCTTCAGTAACCCTAGCATCACTCTTTTATCTCTTTTATCGCCGTCATCAACTTCCTTTGTTCTACTTATACCCTAATTTTCTTGGTACTCTCCATCGCTATAAGGTATGTCTCCATCTCTGTTCTACCCTATTTTTTCTTGATTGCGCATAGCTACAAGCATCGTACGTCTTTATCCAGCCCAAAAAAACCCTAATTTATCCCGCCTATAAACCGTACGCCTCTGATTTACCGTTCCGCCTCGAAACAAAATGTCCGCCTCGTACCATTGAGGCGTGCGTATAATAACCGGCACTGAGGCGCCGCCTCATGTACGATTTATCACCGTTCCGCCTTGAGGCGCGCCTCAAAACGGACGCCTCGAGCGTTTTTTAAAACTATGGCCGCCTCATATACGATTTTGCTCCGTTCCGCCTCGAGGCGCGCCTCAGTACTGACGCCTCGCCCGTTTTTTTAAACCATGTCGATGTCTTGCCGTTCTGCCTCGAGGCGCGCCTCAAAACGGACGCCTTGAGCGCTTTTTTAAACCATGTTTATATGTTTTAATTACATTGAATTTATTCTTTTAAATAATTATAAGTTGCTCAAGAATTACTTTTTGAGCTTTAAGGGTGTTACATTTGGACTTGTTCAATTCGTTTCTTTTTAAACCTAGTTCTTTTGTTTTACTTTTATGAGATAAAACACAACTTCGAATTGACCCTTCTATAATGTGAAATTGCCACCGTAAATTGTGATCACCTTAATAAACTAATTATGTTGACTATGGCTTCTCATTTTCCAGGGCTGTGGACCATCAGTGGGAAGGTAATTTATTTGCGACAGCTGGTGGTAGTCAAGTTGATATATGGGATCACAATAGGTAATGGTCTGGACTTTGTTTAGACGTTTAATACAAGATTTATAAATGTATTGATTATCCTGCACATATAGATCACAGCCAGTCAACAGTTTCGAATGGGGAAATGACACAGTTATTTCAGTCCGTTTTAATCCTGGGGAGCCAAATGTCTTGGCAACATCTAGCAGGTATGACTTTTACACCACACACATGCATTTGGGTCAGCCCGAACACGGCCCTTTAACCCGTTATTTAAATGAGTCATACAAGCTGACGAGTTATAAGCTGGTTATTGATAACGTGTTTAATGTTGAGTAAATCGAGCCGGGGTCTCACTGGAAGCAGCCTCTCTATTCCTACGGGGTAGAGGTAAGGCTGTCTACATCTTACCCTTCTCAGACCCTACCTTAGCTTTGCTATTGGTGGGATTTACCGAGTATTATGATGATGATGATGATGATGTTTAATGTTGAGTATGAGTGTGACAAGTAATATGGTGTGCGAACACTAACAATAATCTGAATGGAAAACGGGAAAAAAACAAAAACAAAAATATAAGAGTTTTTTTCTAAATACTTAAACAGGTTTACGGGTCAACCCGAACTGACCCGTTTTTAGACGGTGTTAGTTAACCCAAACCTATTTTTTTCGTGTCGGGTTTCGGGTTGTCTCAAGAATTGCCACTCCTAAATTTTTCATGGTGGATGTCAGTTGAAATGTATTTGGCATCGCCAACTGAATTTTTTATGTATTCATTTTTATGCTATTATAGTTCTCCCAACTTTTTCCCCTCTTCAAGACTTCTTTATTTGTTGTAGCGATCGGAGCATAGCAATTTATGACCTTCGAACATCATCAGCAGCAATAAAAGTTACCATGACGGTATGTATGCAATATGTCATCTTAACTTCTCAATATTGTTTTCCTCTTTGATACACTCCAAATGTTAATTACTAGTTAACTAGTGTTTGTGGTCTAAAATGGCTTGGTGTTTGTTCATCATCAATATTAGAAGAATAGAACAATTGAAAAAGAATGGCTTACATCTACCATCATAATTATAAATGTTAATGTTATTATTTTTGAGTGAGGTGATCGATAGTTTGTCTCAAGCTTTCTGAACTTAGTGTTAGTTTAATATTCATATTTCAATTAATATAATGTTACTTTTAGTTGTAAAACATGCATTAATGTTGGGAGTGTGCTTTTTCATTAGGTTAAAACTCGGTTTACTTTTTTTTTTTTTTTTTTTGTGCAGACAAAAACCAATTCTATAGCTTGGAATCCAATGGAGCCCATGAACTTCACCGCTGCAAATGAAAATTGTAACTGTTACAGCTATGATGCAAGAAAATTGCCAGAAGCCAAGTGCGTACACAAAGATCACGTGTCGGCAGTGTAAGAAAGATAGCAAACTCCTTGATTCGGATAGGGAGGGATCATGTGAACTAATACTAATAGTAGTTGTGTGTGAACTTTGCAGTATGGATATTGATTACTCACCAACAGGCCGTGAATTTGTAACTGGATCTTATGACAGAACTGTAAGTTAGTTATTTTTGATCACAGCTTTAGTGACGAAGTATTCTCCCGCTCAATAATACTTTATTGGGCTTTTGCAGGTGAGGATCTTTCAGTATAATGGTGGACATAGCAGGGAAATCTATCACACTAAGAGAATGCAAAGGTTTGTCTCCTTGATGTTTGTAATAAAAACAATTAATAGTAATAATAGTAAGGATTAGGATCAAATACAAAGGATCCTAATTGTAAGAAGTGTAAGAAGGATTTATAGAGTGACAAGCGTCCAATAACCTAAAAAAACCCACTACACAAAAAAACCCACTAAAAAAAAAAAAAAACTTAAACATCCACCACCATCAAACCCCCCCCCCCCCCCCCCCATCACCCACCCAAAAAAAAAAAAAAAAAAAAAAAAATTTTTTTTTTGCCGAGGGGGTGGGGGTTTAGGTTTTTGGGTGGTGGTGGGGGTGGGGGTGGGGGTGGGTGTTTAGTTTTTTTATATTTTTTTTTAGGTTTTTGGGGGGTGGGGGGGGGGGGGGGGGTTAGGTTTTTTGGGGGTTTTTTTGGTGAGGTATAGTTTTTTTTTTGTTTTTTTTTTTGCGGGGGGTGGGGGGTGGGTGGGGTGGGGGGGTTTAGGTTTTTGGGTGGTGGTGGGGGTGGGTGTTTAGGTTTTTGGTGATGATATAGTGGGTTTAGTTTTAGGTTATTGGACACTTGTCACTCTATAAATCCTTCTTACACTTCTTACAATTAGAAGCCTTTGTAGAATAACTTGACCCATAATAGTAATACATAGTTTGTTAGTTTGTTTTGTGGGCCCAAGCGTACTCTGTATCAATGTTTTATTCATATAGCTTGGGCATTGATCATCTTTAATTTGTGAACGCAGGGTTTTCTGTGTTAAGTTCAGTTGTGATGCAAGTTATGTTATCTCGGGTAGTGATGATACCAATCTTCGACTTTGGAAGGCTAAAGCATCTGAGCAACTGGGTGTTGTAAGTTTTATTTTGTTATTTTTTTTTCTGTTCAGTTGCTAATTTCTATAAAGCTTATTAAGCCATTGATGTGATTGAGCCTTCAAACACTTTTCTATTTAATAGAGTTATGTGTTGAGGTGGTAAAATAGATGGGTCTGGCTGTTTTGGTTATCGGTTAATAATGTAGTTTTTTATATGATTTGCCTCAAAACTGTCCCCAATATGGTTATTGTATTATTTCAGTTATGTTATAACCTGTTTTTCTTGTATGAAATGATTTTGGAGGTTCTATGCATTGGGAAAACAATTTGGTTGACTCTGGACCCGTACCTGTTTGATCACTTTCTTTTTTAGCTATTACCTATTTAACAGATAAGATCTTATTGGATCGACATAGTTTCGTTGTGGTGCTAATGGTGCTGTATGCAGATTCTACCACGAGAACGTAAGAAGCATGAGTATATGGAGGCTGTGAAGAATCGTTACAAGCACCTTCCTGAGGTCAAACGTATATTGAGGTATTAAAACAACCTAATGATTGATTTCTGCTATAGACCTAAAACCACTGGGTTGGGTAAAGGGTCAAAGTTTGAATATAACTAATTTGTGTAAAATTATTATTATTATTATTATTATTATTATTATTATTATTATTATTATTATTATTATTATTATTATTATTATTATTTCAGTAATAGTATAACAATCTCTGATTTCTTCCGTTTTGATGTTGATGCAGGCATAGACACCTACCGAAACCAATATACAAGGCCGGCTTGCTAAGACGTACAATGGCTGATGCAGAGAAGAGGAAGGAAGATAGAAGGAGAGCGCACAGTGCCCCAGGTAGCATGCCAAGGAAGTCCATACGTAAAAACAAAATTATTCAAGTAATCGAATGACCCTCGCGCTTCGTCATATGTTTCTCTCAATTACCTTAATCTTTTAATGTCAATGTTCAAAATTAAACCAACACAAATTTTGTTATTTTATCGGTATCTCATATCGCTAAACACTAATTTCGTCGTCTATCCTTGCCTTGTGAAGTGGTGATTTGTGTTTTGGTACTCAAGTATTATTTAATGATAGATGTTTAAACATGTTAAATTCAAGGGTTAGGATCAAATACAAAGGATAAAATAAATAAGAAGGGTAAGAAGGATTCTAGTCCATTGATCTTTGATTTGGAGGGTTGAGATTAGTTGTAGGGAAAAAAAGATAATAGAAGGGCATAAAGGGAATCCTATATTTATGGATTTTCTCTCTCCACATGCAAGGCACATGCCAATACCCCCATCGATTTAAAACGTCCATAACTTCTTCATACGACATTTTTTTTTTTAAATTTCACCATAATAACGAACGTTTTTTTATCTTTAATATGAGTACCATATTATCATATAAAAATAAAAAATTTCATTTTTGCTCGGTTTTTTTGTTTGCATTGTGTTAAAGGTTCAGGTCATTGTGTCTTTTAACTGGGTTTTGGTCAGTAGAGTTTCTATACATTGTGTTATTATCAAAACCTATAACACAATGTTAATTTAGGTTCTATCCATTGCGTTTTTATATGAACCTATAACACAATAAATGACACAATGAAGATGGTGTTATATCTGGGTTTTTTATAAATTGTGTTATTAGTTCAGGTCATTGTGTTTAATATGTTATTCATTGTGTTTTAATATGTTGTCCATTGTGTTTTAATAATTTGTTCATTTTTTTATTATCTTTGTTCATTGTGTTTTAGTTTGTTGTGTATTGTGTTTTTAGTTTGTTTTCCATTGTGTCTTCATCTGCTCTCCATTGTGTCTTTTATCTGTTGTCATCAATTGTGTTTTTATTTAGTCTGATACTTATTGTGTTATATGTTATCGCCATTGTGTTATACGTTATGGTCATTATGTTTTATTATGTTGTCCGTTGTGTCTTTATCTGTTGTCATTGATTGTGTTTTTGATCTACTTTACATTGTGTTTTACATCATGTCCATTATGTTATTATCAAAACCTATAATACAATGTTAATTTGGGTTCTATCCATTGCGTTTTTATAAGAACATATAACACTATATATGACACAATGAAGATGGTGTTATATCTGGGTTTTCTATAAATTGTGTTATTAGTTCAGGTCATTGTGTTTAATATGTTATTCATTGTGTTTTAATATGTTGTTCATTGTGTTTTAATAATTTGTTCAATTTTTTTATTATCTTTGTTCATTGTGTTTTTGTTTGTTGTGTATTGTGTTTTTAGTTTGTTTTCCATTGTGTCTTCATCTGCTCTCCATTGTGTCTTTTATCTGCTGTCATTAATTGTGTCTTTTATCTGTTGTCATCAATTGTGTTTTTATTTAGTCTGATACTTATTGTGTTATATGTTATCGCCATTGTGTTATACGTTATGGTCATTGTGTTTTAGTATGTTGTCCATTGTGTCTTTATCTGTTGTCATTGATTGTCTTTTTGATCTACTTTACATTGTGTTTTACATCATGTCCATTGTGTAATATGCAACTGGGTTTTTGATTTTTTTTTTTGAAAAATATAACAATATGGTACTCATATTAAAGATAAAAAAACGCTCGATTTTATGGTATAATTTAAAAAAAAAAAAAATGATGTATAAAAAAGTTACGGACGTTTAAAAATTGGGGGGAAATAACAAGTGACTTGCATGTGCATATTCTATTTCCTCTTGTAGACAAAATTACCATTTCCATTTAATTTCTCATAGGACACTTGTCACTCTCTGGTGGTTTCTTACCCTTCTTATTTTTAAATACTTTGTATTATAACTCAACCCTTAAATTCAAAATGTATATAGAATATGCTATAACACAAAGTTAAGACGCCTATTTCAATTTATTACAATGAAGTAAGATTTCAAATAAAGAACCATCTGTTACACACACCTTCACTTGGTCTATCTAACTCGAGAGATGGACCAAGAGAGCAGTCATTTATGTGTTCGATGGTTGAGATAAAAACAAACCTTGGGCAAACAAGTGATTGCTCAAAACAAAAACCAACCCTGTAAAAAACTATGATTTGTTATTGTTTACATACTCTGTGAACATTCCCAATAATGTTGACAATGTAAGCACTTCTAAACAAGAGGTTTATGCCAATTCAATAAATATAGAGTTCGTTGGAAGCTTTTAAAGCTCTTTTGAGGCATTTATGAACTAGATATGAATATTCATGATTTGTGATCCACAAAACCATTAGGTACATCTTAGTGTTAGAGCTCCACAATAGGAGGATTTGTTGGTGTTTTTAGGGAGAGAGAAAGTGATGTGGAGGAGAGAGGGTGTAGAGATGTTTGTGGTGAAGAATGAGAAAAAATGGAGAGAGAAAAGTTATGTGAGTGTAGAGAGGAGAGAGAAGAGAGGAGAGAGAGAGAAGAAATGTGTTTGTGAGAGGGGCAAGTGAGAGAAAGATGGGGATTGGTTGGGCAAGTGCCACCTTGGCATTAGAAAAAATATGAAAAAACATCCCTTATTGGGGATGCTCTTAGTGATATATAAATCAGATTTCCCAATACGGACTAGATGATGACGTGTAATCTATATTACAGGTAGTCAGAAATGAATATTGTATCCTTTATATTTTCAATGTAGGTAGATGTATAAATATTCCCACTAAGACTGCGGGGTATGGTGGGGCTTGGGTTGGGCGTGGGTTGGGGCAATTGCTGACACCTGGATGTTGAATTCTCATAACCCAAACCCAAGTTTTAATGGGGTATGGTGGGGCTTGGGTTGGGCGTGGCTGGGCCGACGTGGCCTAGCCACATCACCATTTTTTTTAATATATATTTAAATTAATTAACTACATAAAAAAACATATTTTTTTTTTAAATACATAAACAAACATAATAATTATTAAAATAAAAAACAATCATTCTTCGTCGTCTTCGTCGGTTTCGAACCCAGGAATCGTTGAAACATGTTCCACCAAATCAGATCGAAGGTTGTGATGTATATCCCTTGACTTGATCCAAAATTCATTACCCGCTTTATCTTGGTCTGTTACGTTACCTGGTTGGGAATCATCGTCATCATAGTAGGTAACGACCGCTCTACCTTCATCCTCCAAAATCATGTTGTGAAGAATGATACATGTGTACATCACGTTTCCAATCTGATCCTTGTCCAATAGTCGACAAGGCATTTGTAATATTCGCCACCTTTTCTTCAAAACACCGAATGCTCGTTCGACGTCTTTACTTGCAGCCATCTGTACCCTGTTAAACTTTAATCTCTTTGGATCTGTCGTACCGTGTTTTGTGAATGATTTTACAAAAACCCCCCACTCTGGGTAAATCCCATCAACTAGGTAGTACCCATACACGTACTCAACCCCGTTTACAAAGAAAGTTCCTTTGGGTCCTATACCATTTACTCGATCATTGAAACTGGGCGAGTGGTTTATGATGGTAATATCATTATGTGAACCTGGCATACCGAAGAACGCATGCCATATCCAAAGATCTTGGGACGAAACCGCTTCAAGCATGATGGCTGGACTCCCGTGAAATCCACTCGTGTGAGCGCCTTGCCATTGGGTAGGACAAAGTTCCCAAGCCCATTTCATACAATCTAAACTACCTAGCATCCCGGGTAGCCCATGATAATCTGCGTGATGTTCCAATAATTGTTGCATGTCACTGAACGAGGGCTTTCTCAAATATCTTTTCCTATAGAGTTCTAGAATACACGAACAAAAGTTGTGAAGACTTTCTCTAGCTACACGTGCATACATTTTTAAATAGTCATCCATAATGTCCGAACTATTGCCGTACGCTAACTGCCTAAGTGCGGCCGTGACCTTTTGCCACGTAGTAAATCCTAATTGCCCGGTTACATCGGGTTTTTGTTGAAAATAAACATACTTCTCCTCAAGATCTCTAGATATCCTTAAAAATAAGTTTCTACTCATACGAAAACGACGCCTAAACATTTTTTCATCATACTTAGGTTCAGCTGAGAAGTAATCGCTTACCAACAAATCGTTGTTGACTCTCTTCCTCCTCCTCTTCGTTTTCAACGATAGCTTTCACCACCGTCACGATCGTTTGTAGAAATATTTCCGCCCCATCGTCAGATGATGATGACGATTCAGTATAACTTGAAGAACTCATGGCGAGATTGTGTTTTATGTGTTTGATTTTGTGTGAGAAAAATGATAAATATTGTAAAGTATTTATAAAGGATTTTTTTTTTTAAATAGACCAACGGCTAGCCCAACGGCTAGTTTGGTTTGACCATTCACAACCCGCCATGTCAGCTTGGCCAGACCGCCCCACGCCCGGCTTGAAACCCATGCCCCAAGGGCCACGCCGAAACCCATGCCCACCCGGGGTGGTGGCTTGGGCGTTTTCCCCCTACCCACGCCCAAACTCCCGCCCCATACCCCGCAGTCTAAGGGGGTGGGGTGGTGATTACTGATCACTCACTCATCACTCACAATATTCAATCAAGTTCCGCCATGTCATCAATCATTTTTCCATCGCTTACAACCTTTTTTAGTGGAAATGGTCATCACTAGTGATGGAATTCCATCACTCACAACCTTTTTTATTATTTTTTTTAAATTATAAATTAACAATAAAACACTAAAATTATAAATTATAAATTTCATTTAAATAAAACCTAAATTACATACTAAAATAACAAAAAAAAAAAAAAAAACTACACATTGGAAATAAAAAAAAAACCTAAAAAGACCGACTTAAACAGATGGCATTTCCCACCCTCACCTTTCACAAATCTCGCGATTTTGTTGAATTACGACCGACTTAAATGGTTCGTCGAGATTGTTGTGCGGCTCTAAAAAGATTTTTAAATCATTTTGTTTTTCTATTGCGTTCAAGTGTCGCATATACACCTCCTCGCGTTGAAGTTTTGCCGTCACAAGTTTTTCTCTTCTTTCTTTGGATTCGGTTATTTCCGCCAATTTAGTCTCTTTGATTTCGGAGATCAACTCCGCCACCGCTTCCTTTCCTTTACTTGACGAATCACCCCTTTTCTTGCGGCGCGGCCTTGTAGGTGTATCTTCTTGAATGGGTTCATCAACGGGTTGATTGGGTTCGTCAACGGGGTCGTCGTTCAAATTCATTTGGGGCAAGTTATCCGACGCGAAGTCGTGTAGTTCCCTGACTCGGAGGTCTTTGATCTTTTGGGGCCTCCTCTTTTTTTTGGAGTCGTCGGCCCATCCATGTCGACCAAATCAACCGGTACCCACTTTGGGTGACGGCTCGCAACCTACCATGCCGCCACGTGTGGAAAACTTTACTGGCGGTTTGCATGATAGTCGCCTCGCTCGCTCCACTTTGTGAATTTCGGTTCTACAAAAAATAAAAAAAATTATTTAAAACTGTTTTTCTGTTTAAAAAAAAACTATTTTCTGTATTTCATAAAAAATGTTTTCTGTTTAAAAAAAAACTGTTTTTCTATATTTTTTTATAAAAACTGTATTCCTGTATTTATTTTTATAAAAACTGTATTATGTTTAAAAAAAACGGTTTATTGTATTTAAAAAAACACAATTTTCTATTTTAAATAAAAACAAACTGTTTTTTTTATAAAATCTGTTTTATGTTTTTTTTAATAAAAAAACAGTTTTCTGTTTTTAAAGTATATAAAAACAGTTTTATGTTATAAAAATTAAAAAAATAGTTTGAAATGTATAAAAAACGTACCACTTGAATGAAACAACCGGTGAATTTACTAATTTTCCGGTTTAAATAGGTCCACTTCGACGTCATTTGATCCATGTTTCGGTCCGTTGAACCGGGAAGTTTGCTAAAATGAAGCATGACTCGTCTCTACATTTCTTTTCTTTGCTCGTTGGAATATTTCTTGTTTTCGGAGGTGTGCAAGTACGCCTTGACCAAGGCGACCTCCTCCTCGCTCCTCCAATGTCTCCGAACGGATGTCGGGACAACTTCTTGAACGTCTTCGTCTTCTTCTTTTTCTTCTTCTTCTTCTTCTTGACCGTCATCCTCATCTTCATCGTCATCCAGATTTTGTTGTGTTTCGCGATACGCACGTGCAAAATGATGGATGAGGGTGTCATCTTCTAGTGGGTCGACTTGGTGGGATTGGGTTTGTAAGTGTGGAAACGATTGGGGTTGAAATTGGTGAGGTTAAAACGGTGGAACGAACAGTTGGTTTTGATACGGTTGTGATTGAAAGGGTGGATATTGTTGGGTTTGAAAGGGTGGAAATTGTTGGGTTTGAAAATGTGGGACTTGGTCGGGTTCGTCTTGCAACCTAAAGCACGCCGACTCGCCAAGATTCGCTCGAACCTTGGGTCGTACGGGATTTTTCTTCGAACCCAAACCTCTTTTCTTCTAACGCGAACCTCTCTTGCTTGAACCTTCCATCTTTGTATTGATTTTTTTTGAATTTGGAAGAATGTTTGGATTTGAAGGAAGTATTGATTTTTTTTTTGAATTTGGAAGAATGTTTGGATGTGAAGAATGAGTTGGAGAATATTTGGATTTTATAAAAAAACCCCAAATCAAACGGTCATCTTTCAACGAAAACAAGGCCCAACGTTCGAATTTTTGGAAATTCAACGCGTGATAAACTTCACGCGTGAAAGATGTTGGTGGCGGCGGTGTGCAAAATTTATTCACGAGTGACAGCCTGACAGGGGTTCTATCACTCACCACCCCGGGTCCCCCAAAAGGTTTGAAGTATGTTTTCGATACGTACAAGGTTCTATTTTTTATTTAAAAATATCCTTCGACTTTTACAAAATCATACTTGTGGATTAATAAATGTGTTGTTAGAAACCTTGAAACTTACGTGACATTGATTGGATATCATGACCTTCGTAGCTAGGACTTAGGAGATTGTTTGATTATGTGCTATAAAGTGTGGCACTACTCTCACTGCTAAGGTTATATGAACTGGCTACATAGGTAGGTGTTATAATGCAAGTGTTACGATATTGAATGGTCGATATTATATATTATTGGTTATTGTATGTGGGGTGTGTATAAGATAAACCAACAAAACTTACGCTCGTTGATTAAGCGGCAACATTAAGTTTGGATCGTCTTGATCACACTTTACGTCCCCGATGGTTAGAATTTCTGTACGGCTTTAATCTTCAACGCTATTCATGACAAACGCAAATAAGATTGTCGTGCGGAGCGTGCGAGTCAAATTACAAAAAGGTATACAAATAACTAATCTAGCAATACATTGATAATTACTCTAACTATATAAACAAGTCATTTTAGTTTAGTTATAACCAAAGTAATTACACTACAATGATAATTATTCTAGTTATACAAATTACTAATCTAGTTATACAATGATTCATACTCTAACTATATAAACAATTATTCTAGGTATTCAATAATAGCTACTCTAGTTTTACAAACAATTACGCTACTTAGAACTAAAGTAACTACAGTATAGTAATACTTAACAGGGCTACAAGCGAACATAAACGGACATTAATAAGCGTTCATGAACATAAACAAATAGAAAGAAACATATACTCAAAGGTATGTAATTGACAATAAAATATTTTATTAGTGGGAATTTTGAAGTATTTTAATAAAATATAAAAATTAAAAACACCAATGAACTATTGAACACAAACAAACACAAACGAACATAAACGAAAATTAGCGAATGAACATAAATGTACACGTTACTAAACATTCACAAAGATAAATGAACAAACACGGCCTCTATTCATGTTCATTCATTTAACTAAACAAACACAAACAAACTTCCCGCCAAATGGTTCACGAACCGTTCATCGAATGTTCGGTTCATTTGCATAATTACTCTAGTTATAGAGTGCTTATTGTTGGGGGCTAGATTTTATTATAGTGGATCCAATATTCTGAGGCGTTGCCTGGATAACTTATCCTTAGCGGGTAGTGCAGGGACTCAGAGGATCAAGGATCCTTAGTATTTCTTATAGTTTCTAACAATTGTTCTTGATATTTTCTTATGTTCATGTGCAGGATATCAACGTGGTGGACCGAGTCTAAGCTGGAATCTCCGAAGTAATTCGTTATGGAAGCTGCACGTGCTTATTCCACAACGGTCATGAGGAGTGAACGTGGTCAAGCAAGATTTTCGGACTTAGTTATTATTGTTATTAAAAAAGGGTTGATCAAGTGTGATAGGACACATTCTCACTTTCGCATACACACACTACGAACTAGAAGCTTATAAACACTCTTAGCAATCAGTTGTTGTAACACACTTTATCAACATCCGAAGTTGTAACTATTTTTATTGTTCAATATAGTTGGTGGTTGATAGTTTTCACCACCCGAGGTTTTTGTGCCGGCAATCTACTAGTGATCAAGGGCTTTTCATCGTATAAATCTCCGTGTTCAATTGCATTTACCGCCTTACATTCATTTCTATCATTGTTAATCATCTAAGCAATCTACCTCACATTTTAGATTTGGTTACGTTATCCTTGATCATAATTTTGACCAAAACAATTTGGCGCCCACCGTGAGGTAAGTGGTGCTTCAATTCTAAATTTTTTCCATCCATTTTGCTTATTTTCATTAATTCCATAACACTATGGCCTCTCAAGGAAATTCCATTTCAACTGCCATGCCAACGACTACCTCCTCATAGAGCTCTATGCCATTGCCTCCTATCCCCTCCAAAATTCCAGAAGAATAACGAAACTGCTTAGAAGAATACATCATCTGTCTTCCAAGGATCCAAAACTTCTGCTACTTCATCCTCTATAAATACTGACAATGAAATTTCTATTTTATATTCGCAGATGAAAAGCTATATAAAGCAGCAGAACAAGACTAATCAAAAGATCCTGCATGAGATTGAAGATATCAAGAAACAGAAGAGGCCAACAAAGGATCAATCTCCATTGATGCCTAGCGTGTTGGATTTTGTCACTCTGGCATCAACAACTAAACAATCAGGAGGATCCTCCATCCAACCTCAAGGATCCTTTATCCTTCAACAAGGATCTATGGGGATGACTGAACCTCAATGATCCTCCCTCCGTTCAGAAGGATACATGGAGATGATCCAGCCTCAAGGATCCTACTTCCATCAACAAGGATCCTCAGCTCGAGTTCAAGGATCCATGGATTACCCA
Source organism: Helianthus tuberosus (assembly GCA_030545235.1). Classification (NCBI taxonomy): domain Eukaryota; kingdom Viridiplantae; phylum Streptophyta; class Magnoliopsida; order Asterales; family Asteraceae; genus Helianthus; species Helianthus tuberosus. Next base: position 67,502 of record JARYGA010041371.1, read on the forward strand.
CCAAGACCTTCAACATAAACCTTTCCTGGTTCTAGTGTATTCCAGGATCAAGGATCCTTAGGGAGACAACTACTAAGAAGCTAAGAAATCCATGATGGGGATTTCATCCCCATGCAGACTATTGCTTCCTCAGGCCTACTATAACTGCAGACATGTCTTATCCTAGATACACTTCTGGGATACCACGCTTGAGCCAACCAAGAGGTAACAATTTCCATAATACGTCTTTGGACACTAACTATGGTTATGTGCAGGATGCAAGGATCAATCAGGCCATGGCCGGGGAGTTGCAAAAGCTTAAGGATATGATATCCAGCGTTCCGGGAATAGTCAAACCTATTACTGAGATTCCAGACGGAAGCCATAGGATATCACATTTTGCTCCACCAATATGAAATGCAGAGATACCCAAGCGCTTTCAAACCCCCAACATGAAGTTGTATGATGGTACAACTGATCCGGAGGAGCATGTGGCCCAATACAGAGAAACAATGGAGATAAACCCTAAGCCTGAGAGACTAAAAAAAGCTTGCCTATGCAAGGGTTTCGGATCTACATGTCACACCCTGGCTTTTGCGGAAGAGTGGGTTTAATTTGGTGTGACTTCTTAATACCATAGCACAATCACAACAATGCTATATGAAAATAAAACACATGATAGTCATCCATTCAATAAGTTTTAAAAGTTACCACAACATCATTGTTTAAATTGTTGACACATAAAAACCAAATACAACCATGACATAATTAAAACGTGTTCACTTGACACAACAAAAGACTTAAATAAAAACATGGTTTAAGACTTGTAACCCGTCCAGGCAAGGGTCACACTTCCTAAACCTGGATGTCATCATTATTCCCTACGCAGCTTGACACGATTGCACACTTCGCCAGATCCACTAATTTCCTGAAATACATGTAGTTTGAAAAATCAACAAAAGTTGAGCGAGTTAATGTAAAAGTGAGTATGTATAAACCTTTCAAGTATGAATAAAAGTCCCTGGTATGTAGCAATAAGGAAAAAGAGATCACCAATGGGTTGCAAAGCCACTGGTATGTGTGAGAAGGTGCAGGAAAACTCAAACATAGCAAATTTGTTACCGGGCTTCGGCGGTAAGACACAGTCACCTCTATGGGCCGCCCCGGCCTCACAGGTGTGGGCTCGCTACACCCAAATAGATCTATCACTCTTGTGTCCCTCGGTCCTAACAACGAGGATTAATGGCCTTAAGTGTTGTACCCACCCCTCACATGATCTAGTAGTAAACCCTCCCTACGCTAACCATATCATGTAATTGAATGTTTGTAATAATTGTCGTATGTATTTCACCCCCGAAGTACAAAACTGAAAACAGTAAAGAGAAAAGGGGGACATGAACTCACTGAAGTGCGTCTCCTGAAATAGTCATCAATCCCAAACTCGGCCTGCTGCGCGATGACCTATACGTACTAATGCCTATTAGACGAATGGGCCGTGCCTTGGCTTAGGGTTTAGTATTTTGAGTTGCGTTACTTTGATATTATACTTGTTAAAATAATATTAATTATTTTAACTTAACTTTTGTTTTTAGGAAAAATAGTTAGGCAACTATTTCGTATTCACACTTCTCAAATATTTTATATGTGTATTTCCTTCCCAAGGATGGGGGTATTTATACATGTACACTTTGTAATTCCGAAAAATATATTTTAAGTCCCGCTTAGAAAAATATATTTAAATTACTTGTCTTAAAACGTCTTAATTCAAAATATATATATTTTTCCCAAAAATACTATATTTTACTTCATAAATTTTCCAAAATAATATTTTACTAAAAATACACGTGTGAAAGTATTTTTCTGAAATATTACATAAGTGCCGTCTTAGCCTTTCGTATTGCTATAACAAATGCGTAACTTAAATATTTATTTTGTGAGAGTTTTGGTATTATTTTTGGAGTTATAATTTCATGGTATATAATAGTTATATTATTTTATCCTAAAAATAATATATCTAGTTCACAAAATAAACAAACAATCACACAAGCGTTTTAGTATAAAATATATATTCTACATATATATTTATCAAATTTTATTTACGAAAATCAACCTCCGGCACTTAGTATTTTTGTAATAAAAATCATGGCGAAGTTTATTTTGAAAACAAGGTTAAAAATATATTTGTAATACTTGCTTAGAAAAATATTTTCTAAGTGTTGAAATTTAGAAAAATTTCGCCAGTGTTTCCTTCGTAAATGGAGGCGTCCATGCTTACTAGCATATCATTTTCTTTTGTGAAACCATTCAATCAATTCTCAATCATCAACATACAACCTCTATTTACCAAACTTGTCAAAAACAAGCATAAACCATAAACTCATGAACTTGAAAAATTTATAAAAACATGTAGTAACTTACTAGCACACTCAGTAAGTCTTGTTACCCTCCAAAATGTGATTGGTTCTTTAAAAACTTTATTTTTAAAGAGTTTGAATATTTACAACTTCTAGTCATATTTTCTAAAAATATTTCTTTGTGAAATTTTCTTATTACACAAGTGTTTCTACACTTGTTTACTCACCAAAATCTGATTAGTTTATGTAAGATCCAAGTTTTAACAAAACTCATACTTTTCACTTGGTTCTTTCGAAAAACCACTCATGGATCTTTAGATCTACAAGATTATAACTCATTTTGATATTTTTTTTTAAGAAAACTCCCATTTACTCAAGTTCATAGTTTATGTGTGGATGATTCATCACCCAAAACATTCTTACTTTTCCATCTTGCTAGTTCTTGTTTTTAAGCATGATCTAGCAAGTCCATATGATGATCCATATCATTTTTACTAACAAACAACATTCAACAAACATTTTAACACAAGAATAACATGATTTCATCACCATTTTAACCATACTTCATCACTAGTTAGTTTATGTTCCAAGACTTGTTTATGTTTCTTTAGAGTTCTCATCTTTTCATCATTCTTTTAACTATTAACCATCAAAATCAAGAAGAGAATGAAGATCTAAGACACTTACCACTAGCACAAGGCTAGGGGAGTTCAAGAGTGTAAAAGTGGAGGATAAAAGAAGATGAAAGAGGTCCTTGAGCTTCCGAACACACCAAGCTTGCTTGTATGATCCCTAGCACCTTTGGATGTATGTAGATTGCTTGGAAGAAACTTGAAGGTGGTGATGGTGGGTGTGCTTGGGGTCGTCCGAACAAGAGGAGAAACAGAGGAGTGTTTGTGAATTGGAAGTGTGTTGTGAAGTGAGAGGTTGATGGACTATGAGTTTAAATAAAAATCCTCCAACACATGTTTACACATTGGTTAAGATGTTCCCATAGTACCTAGAATATATAATAAACAATGAAGGAAAATCAAGGGTGGGTGTCCACCCTTGTAATCGGTTTCGAGGGGGGGGGGGTATAGGGTTGGGTTTCAATGGATGGTTACTAATCTAGTTAGGATTCAATGATATAGTTAGTGTGTTATGGTGTGTTATCAAATATATAGTGTGTTAGGGTGTTCGGGGACCCTAAGTAGCTCAGAAAAATAAAAACAATGTGTTTGACAATATTTTTTGTGTTCCGGGTAATGTTCGGTTGTTTGGTTGGGTGTTGTCCGTTAATGTGCTAAATTAATCCATAAGGTGTCTTTTATATTAGTTTTTATTGACACATTTAATTCCCAACACTTTGGAAAGTATCTAGGACTATTTTGCCTAGTTTTTGCACTTTACTAGCATAGTTAAATGCTGAATTTTGTTTATTAAGTGCAGAATTCTGCATTTAAAGTGTGTTTTAGGCACTTCCCGGCACTATAACTATCACCTAGTGACGCAGTTTTATGGTCCTCACTTCCCTACACTCCCTACTAGTGTAGTATTCTATCTCTGGCTCATACTGGCCTCAAAAACATTGTCTGTCTAGGTGCTGGCATTGTCAGCATGTTTCTGGGTTATCCGTTTAGTGTGCTAACTGTGCTTTGTGCATCAAGTTTGTCACTAATGTTTGTATGAAATAAATGAAGTGGCAGTATGAAATGTGATGCATATGTATGTATGTAGCAGAGAACAGAAAGCAGTTTAATCACAGTTGAAATCAAGCACAGTCATTAAGCACAAATTAAATATTAATTAAATGTACGGATACCTGTAAATGTGAGGGTTGTCACATTCTCCCCCCGTTAAGAAAATTTCGTCCCAAAATTTTAGGTTCTGCTTCTAGTTGCAGGGGTCTTGGGAAATAAATGGGGGTATTTTTCCTTCATACGATCCTCACGTTCCCACGTGAATTCTGGCCCGTGTCTTGCATTCCATTGAACTTTGACGAGTTTGACACTACTCCGGCGTGTCTTGTTAATCTTCCAATCAGTAACCTCAACTGGCTCTTCAACAAAGTGGAACGTGTCTTCGATATGAACTTCGTCAGCAGGAATGACAACTGTCTCTTAAGTTGGACTCTTTTTGAGGTTTGATACATGGAATGTATCATGAACGCCATTGAGTTCAGCAGGTAAGTCCAATTTGTAAGCTACCAAACCAACCCTCTTCAGAATTTTGAATGGACCAATGTAACGTGGATTCAACTTTCCACGCTTCCCAAAGCGTACCACACCCTTCCAGGGTGAAACCTTCAATAAAACCATATCTCCTACCTCAAAATCCAGAGGTTTCCTTCTTCGGTCCGCATAACACTTTTGTCGATCGCGAGCCGCTTTGATGCGCTCTCGGATCTGTGCAATCTTGTCTGTCGTTTCCTGGACTAATTCCGGACCAACTAGTTGTCTATCACCTGTGCCAGCCCAGCAAATCGGTGATCGACATTTGCATCCATAAAGAGCTTCGAACGGTGCGGCTTGAATACTTGCGTGATAACTGTTATTGTATGAAAATTCGACCAATGGTAGGTGAGTGCCCCAACTTCCACCTAAATCCATTACGCAAGCTCGCAGCATGTCTTCTAATGTCTGAATTGTTCGTTCACTCTGTCCATCAGTTTGCGGGTGAAATGTTGTACTTAGATTCAGCTGAGAACCAAATGCCTCTTGAAAGGACTGCCAAATCCTTGACACGAATCTTCCGTCTCTATCAGAGATGATTGAGAGAGGCACTCCATGTCGTGCAACGATCTCTCTCATGTATATCTCAGCAAGTTTACCTGTGTTATCTTTTTCCCTGATGGGCAGGAAGTGCGCAGATTTCGTTAAACGGTCTACTATTACCCAAATCGTATCGTGGCCTTTGGGCGTCCTTGGCAGTTTCGTTATGAAATCCATCGAAATCTGTTCCCATTTCCATTTGGGTATTTCAGGTTGCTGTAGAAGACCTGAAGGCTTTTGGTATTCGACTTTTACCTTGGCGCACGTTAAACACTTGCTAACATATACTGTAACATCGCCTTTCATTCTTGGACACCAATAGAAGTCCTTAAGGTCCTGGTACATTTTATCTGCTCCTGGATGAATTGAGTACCGTGACTTGTGAGCTTCGTCGAAAATGACCTCTCTCAATCCACCAAATAGAGGAACCCAAATTCGTTTCATGAAGCACAAAGTTCCTTCCTCGTTTGGCACCAACTGCTTCTCCATCCCACGGAGACACTCGTCCTCAAAATTCCTTTCTTTGAGAGCTTCTCTCTGCACGGCACGAATGCGCAAGGAGAGGTCTGTCTGGACAATCATTTCCAAAGCCCTAACCCTTATGGGCTTTATCCTTTCTTTTCGACTTAGGGCATCGGCGACCACATTCGCCTTCCCTGGATGATACTTGATCTCACAATCATAGTCGTTCAACAGCTCTACCCAGCGTCTTTGTCTCATGTTAAGCTACTTTTGGTCAAATATGTGCTGTAAGCTCTTATGATCAGTGAAGATTGTACATCGCGTACCATACAAATAATGTCGCCAAATCTTCAACGCAAATACCACCGCGCCTAATTCCAAGTCATGCGTGGTATAATTTTTCTCATGGACCTTGAACTGGCGTGGTGCTTATGCTATAACTTTCTGTCGCTGCATCAACATGCAACCCAAACCTTGACGTGAAGCATCGCAGTATACCACAAAATCATCCGTTCCTTCAGGTAGCGATAAGATCGGTGCATTACAAAGCTTGTTCTTCAACAACTGAAACGCTTCTTCTTGTTTGTCTCCCCAATCAAACTTCTTGTCTTTCTGAGTCAGGGAAGTCAAAGGTTGAGCGATTTTTGAGAAATCCTCGATGAACCTTCGATAATAACCAGCCAAACCTAAGAACTGTCGAATTTCGGTTGGCGTCTTTGGAGTTTCCCAGTTCTTTATCGCTTCGATCTTTGTGGGATCCACATGGATTCCATCTCCATTAACCACATGTCTAAGAAATTGGACTTCGCGTAACCAGAACTCGCACTTCGAGAACTTGGCATACAACTTCTCCTTTTTAAGTAGTTCCAAGATAGCTCTTAAATGCTGTTCGTGCTCATCCTTCGTCTTCGAGTAGATCAAAATATCATCGATGAACACAATCACGAACTTGTTGAGGTACGACTTACAAACTCTGTTCATCAAATCCATAAAAACGGCTGGCGGGTTTGTCAACCCAAACGGCATCACCAGAAACTCGTAATGTCCATATCGAGTTCTAAAAGCAGTCTTGGGAATACTTTCCTCTTGTATTCTCAACTGATGATAACCTGATCGCAAATCGATCTTTGAGTAGAAACTTGAACCTTGCAGTTGATCAAATAGGTCATCAATTCTCGGCAGAGGATATCTATTCTTGATTGTCAACTTGTTCAGTTCTCGGTAGTCGATACACATACGAAAAATACCATCCTTCTTCTTAACAAACAAAACTGGAGCTCCCCAAGGTGAGAAGCTTGGTCTGATGAATCCCTTGTCTAACAACTCCTGGAGTTGCGTTGACAACTCCTGCATCTCCGAAGGCGCAAGTCGGTAGGGAGCCTTAGCCACAGGCGCGGCGCCTGGAACTAAGTCAATGTGGAACTCGACTTGTCTTTGCGGCGGTAATCCTGGCAAGCCTTCTGGAAAGACTTCAGGATATTCCCTTACGACTGGAATGTCTTCGATCTTCGGCTCAGCAGCTTCTTTATCCACGATGTGTGCCAAGAAGGCAACACATCCCTTCTGTAAACATTTTCTAGCTTTCAGACAGCTGATGATTCTCATAGGCGTATCGCGCTTTTCTCCATGGACTATGATCGTCTCTCCATCTTCTATTGGGATGCGAATGGTCTTTTCATGGCAAACAACCTCGGCTTTGTTGCTTGACAACCAATCCATCCCTATTACCACATCGAAACTTCCCAACTCGACTGGTAGTAGATCCAAAGTGAACTCGCGTTCTCCCAGCTCAATTATGGATCCTCGAACAACTTCATTCGCTTTAACTAGCTTTCCATTAGCCAGTTCAATTGAGTATGGAACATCTAACTTACTAGCGGTTAACCCAAGCATATTCTTAAATTCTAACGATACGAAACTATAGTCGGCACCAGTATCAAACAGAACAGATGCAAAGCGTTGGTTTATAGGGAACTCACCAGTGACAACGTTTGGATCCTGGCGCGCTTCCCTTGCGCCGATGTTGAATACTCTCCCACGGGCTTGATTCATTTTCGGGCATTCCCTCTTAAAGTGCCCGATATCTCCACAATTGAAGCATCCCGGTCCACGACCATTACCATTTCCATTTCCACCTTGAGTGTTGTTTTGGTTGCGATTTCCATTCCCAGCTTGATTCGCAACATTTCCACGGTTTCCATTTCCGCCATTTCCTCCCTGTTGGCGGTTTCCATTTTCATTCCCATAACCTCGATTACCACCACGCCCAACACCAGTTCTGGCCCAACACGTATCCTTCGTGTGGCCGTTCTTTCCACATGACTCGCATTTCCTCAATCTTCACTGGCCAGAATGGTGGCGCTGGCACGTATCACACTTTGGCAGAGTGCCCATGTAACCCTTTCCTTTGTTTTCGACACCGGTCGTGGCTCTGGCCGGTGTGCCCGACTCGCCTTTCTTGCTCACATTACTGGTACCTTGCTTGAAGTTGGAAAATTTTCGTTTGTTTTCACCAGACGACTCCACATGAGTCTCCTTCTTCTTCAGTTCAGACACTGAAAACTTGTTCAATCTAATAGCTTCCTCAGTAAGTGCCACACTGAGATCGATGGCTTCAGTGATCGTTGCAGGCTTGGACGTGGTAACCATACTCATGATCTGGGGTGCCAATCCCCAGATGAAGCGCTCAACACGTTTAAATTCGGGCGTGACCATGTACGATACTACATGGGACAAATCATGAAACCTTTGAACATATTCTGCAATCTTAGGACCTTCCATCTTTAGGTGCCAGAACTCAGTTTCTAACTTCTGTATTTCAGCACACGAATAATACTTCCTTCTCATGAGCTCCTTCAGCTCATTCCATGATAACGCATAAGCTGCCGCTTCTCCTAAAGTTTGGACTTGCAGATTCCACCACGATAGGGCACCATCCAGAAACAACCCTGAGATGTAGGTCACTTGTTGCTCGGGAGCACACTTGCTCATCCTTAGGACAGAGTCTGTCTTTTCAGCCCACCTGACAAACGCAACAGCACCTCCAGTGCCGTCAAAATTCACGGGCTTACAGTCGAGGAATTGCTTGTAGGTGCACCCTGCACGTACATTAGAATTTACAAATGGTATTAGCGGACGTGCTAGAAATATCCAAATGTATCGTAATATATCTCAAACGACATAACATTACCATTGGGTGGATTGTTATTGCCGTTGTTGTGCGAGATATTTCCGCTTGTTTCTGCATGGGAGGCCGCTTACTGGGCTATAGCCGCGGCGATTATCCCGTGGAGTTCCGCCTCGGTAGTAGGCATGCGCGGGTCGCGTCTTGGAGGCATCTTCTAAAAGATGATCATGTTGGTCAGGTCATAGTAAGTAAATAATATGCGTACGTAATAACACTCATCAATCACATAACATCACATGTTAAAAACAAATAATTCAACAAAGCATATAGTGAGAACGTTGCCATTGAGCTTTTCATTAATCATGACCACCGTATTGTTTTTACAAGTTTAACAGTACATCACAAATTGAAATAAGATCATGGGGTTACATCACCCCCAAAAATACAAATCTGTCTACACATATCATATACAAAAAGTGTGATCTCTCAAAAGTCTTTGTAAGCTGGCTCAATTGCGACCTTCTCACCAAAATGTTCGATCTGCATCAAACCAAAAATACCTATGCTGATGGCGGAGGAGGAGGAGGAGGAAAATGAGAGAAAAGCAAGCGACGCATGTGTAACCAATCCTCCTCTAAGGCCCGACAGATGCGCAGCAAATATGCAATCTGCTGCTCAGATGTCAAGAAACGAACGTCTGAATCAGGGGAAAGCGGACGTGGAGTGTGCGGTGCTGCAAAGGGGGTCTGACAGTGACAAGGCGGACATGGAGCTCTCTCCAACTCCTGAATACGATGGCTCAGTGCGTCCTACTGTAGCTGCAGCGACGCAAGTATATCCTCCATAGTGTACCCCACATGATACGGGTGGTACGGATCGGATAATGGCATAACATGGGGCATAGTCCACAAAAATGGGTCGCTTGATGGTACGAATGATGGTGCATTATGGGGGAACTGGGACATGAATGGAAATGATGACGGTACAGATGGAGCAAAAACAGGCGGCTGCCTCGATGAACCCTCCCCAGGACGAGGTGGCGGTATGTCCTGGAGGAATGTGATGGGAAGATCAGTGCGATGGGCGTCGGAGGTGTGTGGGGGAAACAATGGAATCTCAGTGGGTGCAGAAACAGGTGCTACGGGAGGAGTGACAGGTAGCACAAACGGTGGATAGTCGTCATCATCCTCGATCCACCCGTTGCGGGTGTCAGCATAACAAGGATCTATGTGAGCGGCGAAAGGTGCATGGTCAACCAATGCCGGCACGGGATCGGGTAAAGGTGCATCAACAATAGGATCATCCACCAATAGTGGTGCAACAATGGGAAGGTCAACAATGGGTGGTGCAAGAGCTGGTGCATCATCAAGAACAGGGTCGTGCTCCGGTGCAGGATTAGGAGCAACAACGGGCTCTGGGGCCATGACAGGCTCAGGGTCAGCAAGGTCCATATCAAAATCGGCAGGAATGTCAAACAACGAATCAATGGGAGCCACTGGCGCCTCTAAGGGCTGGTCCATATGAATAAACTCGATATCATGACCAGGATCAAAATCAGGAGGAAAAAGTGGATCAAAATCGTCATCGACCTCATGGTCAAACTCAAACTCGTGTAACGGACCAGGTGTAGCTGACATCACTACGTCAGCGTCAGGAGAGTGATGCTGCACACCCTGGTCGTGCAAGGATGCGGATGCCATAGACTCCAACGAGTCTGGGACAGGTGAACCAAGAGGAAGCTCCTCTACAGGGGCCTCAGCAATAGGAAGGATAACATCAACATCGATCGGAGCCCCGCCCTCATAGTCGTCCTCAGGGGGACCCTCCTCGAACAGATCAATGTCGTCATCAGATACGACATCGAGTGGCACATCCATCACGGGGAAAGCAGCAAGCGGAACGAGAGCAGGGATCACCGCAAGAGGTAGATCCCCAGCAGGAATGCCATCAGCAGGCTGTATCTCAACTCCGATGTCTGGCAGAGCGAACGGCTGAAAATCATCGTCATCTGTACTCGTGGTGTCTGACGTATACACGTCTCCCTCTGATGGTATCTCGTCGTCTGACATAACTGCCATAGGGTCCACTGTGTCCGATACTCCTGTGTCGGAAGAAGAAACCATTGTGTCTGTAACACAACCACACATATGCACAAATATCAACATAAAATCAAATAAACATGTAAGTCACAATAAAGCAAACAAGTAATTCTCCTAGTCTCCCTAGACTACCCTCCCAGTCACTCAGACTGAACTCCCTAGCCTCTCAGACTAACTCCCTGGTCTCTAAGACCAACTCCCAGTCTCTAAGACTAAACCTCACCAATCTCTAAGATTGAACCCTTCAGTCTCTAAGACTGAACCTCCCTCAGCCTCTAAGACTAAACCTCCCCAGCCTCTAAGGCTGAAATTCCTCAGTCTCTAAGACTGAACCAAAAATTTTGAAAAAAAAGTGTATTTGTGCCTTATATTTGTAAAAATGTTTTGTACTCTGGATCTGGACGCTTATTGTATGCAATGTAAAAATGTTTTTGTGAGAGCCCTAGTGATCATAGGCTAGACTCGAGAAAAAAATCCTAGTTCGCTATGATCGAGGCTCTGATACCAAGCTGTCACACCCTGGCTTTTGCGGAAGCGTGGGTTTAATTTGGTGTGACTTCTTAATACCATAGCACAATCACAACAATGCTATATGAAAATAAAACACATGATAGTCATCCATTCAATAAGTTTTAAAAGTTACCACAACATCATTGTTTAAATTGTCGACACATAAAAACCAAATACAACCATGACATAATTAAAACGTGTTCACTTGACACAACAAAAGACTTAAATAAAAACATGGTTTAAGACTTGTAACCCGTCCAGGAAAGGGTCACACTTCCTAAACCTGGATGTCATCATTATTCCCTACGCAGCTTGACACGATTGCACACTTCGCCAGATCCACTAATTTCCTGAAATACATGTAGTTTGAAAAATTAACAAAAGTTGAGCGAGTTCATGTAGAAGTGAGTATGTATAAACCTTTCAAGTATGAATAAAATTCCCTGGTATGTAGCAATAAGGAAAAAGAGATCACCAATGGGTTGCAAAGCCACTGGTATGTGTGAGAAGGTGCAGGAAAACTCAAACCTAGCAAATTTGTTACCGGGCTTCGGCGGTAAGACACAGCCACCTCTATGGGCCGCCCCGGCCTCACGGGTGTGGGCTCGCTACACCCAAATAGATCTATCACTCTTGTGTCCCTCGGTCCTAATAACGAGGATTAATGGCCTTAAGTGTTGTACCCACCCCTCACATGATCTAGTAGTAAACCCTCCTTACGCTAACCATACCATGTAATTGAATGTTTGTAATATTGTCGCATGTATTTCACCCCCGAAGTATAAAACTGAAAACAGTAAAGAGAAAAGGGGGACATGAACTCACTGAAGTGCGTCTCCTGAAATAGTCGTCAATCCCAAACTCGGTCTGCTGCGCGACGACCTACACGTACTAATGCCTATTAGACGAATGGGCCGTGCCTTGGCTTAGGGTTTAGTGTTTTGAGTTGCGTTCCTTTGATATTATACTTGTTAAAATAATATTAATTATTTTAACTTAACTTTTTTTTTAGGAAAAATAGTTAGGCAACTATTTCGTATTCACACTTCTCAAATATTTTATATGTGTATTTCCTTCCCAAGGATGGGTGTATTTATACATGTACACTTTGTAATTCCGAAAAATATATTTTAAGTCCCGCTTAGAAAAATATATTTAAATTACTTGTCTTAATACGTCTTAATTCAAAATATATATATTTTTCCCAAAAATACTATATTTTACTTCATAAATTTTCCAAAATAATATTTTACTAAATATACACGTGTGAAAGTATTTTTCTGAAATATTACATAAGTGACGTCTTAGCGTTTCGTATTGCTATAACAAATGCGTAACTTAAATATTTATTTTGTGAGAGCTTTGGTATTATTTTTGGAGTTATAATTTCATGGTATATAGTAGTTATATTATTTTATCCTAAAAATAATATATCTAGTTCACAAAATAAACAAACAATCACACAAGCATTTTAGTATAAAATATATATATTCTACATATATATTTATCAAATTTTATTTACGAAAATCAACCTCCGGCACTTAGTATTTTTGTAATAAAAATCATGGCGAAGTTTATTTGAAAACAAGGTTAAAAATATATTTATAATACTTGCTTAGAAAAATATTTTCTAAGTGTTGAAATTTTAGAAAAATTTCGCCCGAGTTTCCTTTGTAAATGGAGGCGTCCATGCTTACTAGCATATCATTTTCTTTTGTGAAATCATTCAATCAATTCTCAATCATCAACATACAACCTCTATTTACCAAACTTGTCAAAAACAAGCATAAACCATAAACTCATGAACTTGAAAAATTTATAAAAACATGTAGTAACTTACTAGCACACTCAGTAAGTCTTGTTACCCTCCAAAATGTGATTGGTTCTTTAAAAACTTTATTTTTAAAGAGTTTGAATATTTACAACTTCTAGTCATATTTTCTAAAAATATTTCTTTGTGAAATTTTCTTATTACACAAGTGTTTCTACACTTGTTTACTCACCAAAATGTGATTAGTTTATGTAAGATCCAAGTTTTAACAAAACTCATACTTTTCACTTGGTTCTTTCAAAAAACCACTCATGGATCTTTAGATCTATAAGATTATAACTCATTTTGATCTTTTTTTTTTTTTTAAGAAAACACCCATTTACTCAAGTTCATAGTTTATGTGTGGATGATTCCATCACCCACAACATTCTTACTTTTCCATCTTGCTAGTTCATGTTTTTAAGCATGATCTAGCAAGTCCATATGATGATCCATATCATTTTTACTAACAAACAACATTCAACAAACATCATAACACAAGAATAACATGATTTCATCACCATTTCTTAACCATACTTCATCACTAGTTAGTTTATGTTCCAAGACTTGTTTATGTTTCTTTAGAGTTCTTATCTTTTCATCATTCTTTTAACTATTAACCATCAAAATCAAGAAGAGAATGAAGATCTAAGACACTTACCACTAGCACAAGGCTAGGGGAGTTCAAGAGTGTAAAAGTGGAGGATAAAAGAAGATGAAAGAGGCCCTTGAGCTTCCGAACACACCACGCTTGCTTGTATGATCCCTAGCACCTTTGGATGTATGTAGATTGCTTGGAAGAAACTTGAAGGTGGTGATGGTGGGTATGCTTGGGGTCGGCCAAACAAGAGGAGAAAGAGAGGAGTGTTTGTGAATTAAAAGTGTGTTGTGAAGTGAAAGGTTGATGGACTATGAGTTTAAATAAAAATCCTCCAACACATGTTTACACATTGGTTAAGATGTTCCCATAGTACCTAGCATATATAATAAACAATGAAGGAAAATCAAGGGTGGGTCTCCACCCTTGTAACCGGTTTCGAAGGGGGGGGGGGGTATAGGGTTGGGTTTCAATGGATGGTTACTAATCTAGTTAGGATTCAATGATATAGTTAGTGTGTTATGGTGTGTTATCAAATATATAGTGTGTTAGGGTGTTCGGGGACCCTAACTAGCTCAGAAAAATAAAAACAATGTGTTTGACAATATTTTTTGTGTTCCGGGTAATGTTCGGTTGTTTGGTTGGGTGTTGTCCATTAATGTGCTAAATTAATCCATAAGGTGTCTTTTATATTACTTTTTATTGACACATTTAATTCCCAACACTTTGGAAAGTATCTAGGACTATTTTGCCTAGTTTTTGCACTTTACTAGCATAGTTAAATGCTGAATTTTGTTTATTAAGTGCAGAATTCTGCATTTAAAGTGTGTTTTAGGCACTTCCCGGCACTATAACTATCACCTAGTGACGCAGTTTTATGGTCCTCACTTCCCTACACTCCCTACTAGTGTAGTATTCTATCTCTGGCTCATACTGGCCTAAAAAACATTGTCTGTCTAGGTGCTGGCATTGTCAGCATGTTTCTGAGTTATCCGTTTAGTGTGCTAACTGTGCTTTGTGCATCAAGTTTGTCACTAATGTTTGTATGAAATAAATGAAGTGGCAGTATGAAATGTGATGCATATGTATGTATGTAGCAGAGAACAGAAAGCAGTTTAATCACAGTTGAAATCAAGCACAGTCATTAAGCACAAATTAAATATTAATTAAATGTACGGATACCTCTAAATGTGAGGGTTGTCACACTACACTCACTGGATCTGCATTAAAATGGCTGCTAAGTCTTCCTCCCTATTCTGTTACTTCCTTTTCGCATTTAGTTAATCTGTTTATAACCAATTTTCCTGTAGTAGAACATTTGAAAGGTCAACTAGCGATTTATATAGAATCACCCAGGCTCATGACGAATCCCTTAGGTATTTATTATGTCACTAAATTTGGAAGAGAATCCTTAGAGATCCCAAATCTTGACATTGCAACTGCTGTTGAAGCATTCAAGATGGGATTGCAAAAGGATTCCCCCTTTTATTATGATCTTGTAATGACCCCATGCAGGAATCTAGATGAAGTAAGGAACAGAGCCTTGAGGTTTATCAGGCTAGAAGATGACAAAAGTATCCAAGATAGGCTCGGTGGTTTTACCAAACATGAGCACTATGATAAGACACATGGATCCTTCTATAAGAATAACAGATCCAAGCCTTATTCAAAAACAGACAACCAAAACGTCCGGCTAGATCTTCCAAGCAGGATAGATGATCTGAAGCGGTGTTTTCTGCTCCTCTTTTGTCTTTTATTTCAATGTCAAATTCTTGGAGGAGTAGAATCCATCTGATTAAACGCGGTTTGGCGTCCTGCTTTTTAAAGAGATAACGAATGGCTACATGGTCTGTATATGTGACAACCCGAACTTTCAAGGTTAGTGACGTTTAATCTTGTGACCTTAACTTCTCGTTATCCCTTTCCATCATGTTAAATGTCCTGTGCTGCTATAACTCCGTTAAACTTAAACTTGAACGTATGTTAACTTTGTTAATAACATATTATGTATAATAGGGCCGTATCCTTATGTTTCTAATGAATGGCCGATTCTAGTGGGCCGCACCCCAAACCTTTGAAGCCTGAAGCAAAATTAATTGGATTATAAAGCCCAAACCGCCACCCTTTACTCATTGTTTTAACAACCCAATCTCATGGGCTTAAGCCCAGTTCGGCCAACAAAGGGGCCCGATCGCCCCAAATCCCTACCATATTAGATATGCATTATGTTGTTTAATAACAAAAACTCAAAAAAACCCTACCCATCCCAAACGTGCGTACGACAGTAGATCCTCTTCATCTTCGAAGCCTTTCATTCGTGAATCCTTTATTCCGGTTAGTATGATCATTCATTAAGTTAAAGTTTCTTGAATGTTTACTTGTGTTGTGCTTCTATATGCAAAAGTTAACTACATGCTTAGATTGGGAGTGTTGTTCGTAAATGATCTTTGTATAGTGATTTGCTAAGACTTGTAATTGTATAATGAATTGCTACAGCAGAGAAACAAAGGTGACTTCGAAAAGGATTGACTGTTGCTAAGTCAAGGTGACAACAACTAAGGGAACGACGGCAGTACTGGAAATTCTCTTAACGAAAACAACACTAGAAATGAAGCTCATGGAAGGACATTTAGTATTGGCATAGGCTATGCCAGGCATAATAGCAACACGATAGCTTGGATGGGTAGCTATTCGCTTCGTCTCTGATCTGTTTGCCCCTGATGCTTCTTGAAACCGAACCTGATGTGGAATTGGCTGATGGCAAGTCAAATGAAATCTCATATGTTAGTCGGTATGCAAACTCGATCTTTTGGGAAAAGAGTTCGACATCGACCTTCTTCTACTACCTTTGATGGTTACAATACAATAGTTAGTATGGATTGGTTACCCAGAGATCGCGCAGATATACCAGTGAGGTGAGAATTTATGTGGAGAATCGTTATTTGTTCTAAAGCGTCAGAGTGGTGCAGAGGTTAGCGCCATTTCAACTATGAAGGCCAGAAGTGTCTACGGAGGGATTACTCCGCTATATTAGCAACCATTGCTGATGTTAGGGCTAAGGAAATAGTGGATCGAGGATCCACCAATCATTCGTGATTCCTTTCGGTGTGCTACTCAAGGAACCTTCAGGTTTACTTCCACAACTGTTAGGCGAAATCTCAGTCTGATCTCACGCCAGAGGCGGCCCTGATTACTCGCACTCTTACCATCTTTCACCAGGAGAGTTACAAGAGCTGTCTAATCAACTACAGGAACTGTTGAACGAGAGTTTTGTCGGCCCTAGCTTTTCGCGTTGGGGAGCACCAGTTATATCCGTGGAGATGAGCCTTTACGTACGAGTACTGATTATCGAGAACTCAACAAGGCGACCGTCGAGAACTGTTTACCTCGACCATGTATTGCCAACCTATCGACCAGTAGCGAGGGTCAATGTCACACCCCGACCACGTAAAACAACAAAACGTGGCGGAAACGTCGGGGAGTGTTGTAACAGAATCATTGTTTCACAACCATGGATTAAATAATTTTGTTTTATTGAATTATTGAACTCATTGCTTTATTACAAATCAGATAAATACAACTATTATCTTTCAAGTTTTAAAGTTGCTAAGGCACGATTCCATCCTAAGTATAGCATGCATCAACAATCATCACATAACAGCACCTGAAACATGTGTAAAAATAGGTACGTCAACATAAAAATGCCCGTGAGATACATAGGTTTTATTATAATTAGGATTCATGACTTATATGTTTAAAGAAAATGTTTAACAAAAGTAGTTATGATCCTTGTAAAATGTTTTCTTTTATAAATCATACTAAAATTTATAAGAAATCAGATGATATAAAATAATAATACATAGGAAATTAAATAATTAAGTAAAATGAGTTTGTATAGAATATATTGTTTGAAAAACAATATTTTTATAAAAAGGTTTATAGTATATATAAAAATATACTTTGGTTTTAAGAAATTCGAATATGTAATATATTAAAATATATTTCAGTTCCAAAATTGTTAACCCAAGTGTACTAAATAACGCCACGGTATGTAATGTGATGAAAACACTTATATATAAGAAGTACCGGCGGCGTATCTACCATGTTTTCATCACATTACACCCGTCCCGTTATCTAAACACTAACCAAAAACCAATCGTTAAACAAATAGTATATTATATATATATACTTTAGTCGGTAAAATAATAAATTTTCAGTAGTATATCAAAAGTATACTTTGGTTTTATTAATAACATATTAAACTATGTTTTGGTTTTAGTAATAACATATCAAACTATATTTTGGTTTTATAAATAACATATCAAAATATGTTTTGGTTTTATAAATAACATATTAAACTATGTTTTGGTTTTAGTAATAACATATCAAACTATGTTTTGGTTTTATTAATAACATATCAAAATATGTTTTGGTTTTATAATTATATGTTGGTTTTGTACATTATCACATATGAGAGTATATCAAACTATACTTTTGGGAGTAAATCAAAATATACCATAAAAATGTGATTTAAGAATTCAACCAAACCTAGTATATCAAACTACACCTTGGAGACTATAGGAATACCACAAAGGCAATCCCTATTTGGATAAAAATAAATCGGTTTCTGACATTCCATGACAACAGGAATGGGGTGTGTTGGGATTGAACCCTGCCAAAGGAACAGATAATAAAAGCCAAAACTGGATCAGAGCAATGGATCCAGAATAAGCAGATGTTTGGTTGCAAGTCTCTCCCCTTGAAAGTGGTTTCAACATCTGCTGATCTCCTATCTGCTGATCATGCAAACTGCTGACTTACAACTGCTGATCAAGTCAAAGTCTGTTGAAGAACTAAAGCTATGATGTTCAATCTACTGCCTTGGTTCAAGCACTGCTGATCATGTCAAGTACCGCTGGGTTTACAGCAGTGGAAGGATGCAGCAGCAGTTTATGCTTACTTTATGTATTGAATTGTAATATCAGTAGTTAGCATAACAGTGTTTGTATAGATAAGAGGTTAGAGTTTGTTAGGAGGTTAGATGTCACTTGCATGGTGACGTCAGCTTAGATGCTCAGTGGTTTGCAAGTGCCTATAAATAGAACAGTACTCTGTACTGTTCTGTTTAGCTCTTTTACCATCTTCTTCCTGCATGAACAAATACTGAGCTCGGGCTGATGGGGAGTTTGCATATCATACATGCATTGTAATCAGAGTTTAAAAATAAATTTAATCATTTGATTCTGTGTTGAAAATGTATGATTGAAAGCATTTCTTCTGTTTGATTGTGAAAAGTTTGCTTCCATTTAAATTCCGCTGCACTACTCTTTCATTTGTTCATCTAAATTCAAACACAAATCACAATCAATCCAAACTCAGATCCTAACAATTGGTATCAGAGCTCGGACAGTCAAATTTGATTTAACAATCATTTTGACGTAAATAGTTCAGCTCAAAATTGTTGATACTGATAGTTTGTTCGTTGTGTTGAAAAACAGAGCAAGGTTTAATCACCATCAAAAGTTGATTAATCAGTGCCTGTAAAACAACCGGGAAGATGTCTCAGTCACAAGATGATAAAAATAACATTGGCTCGTTTTTTAAATCACCTATGCTTAAAAGAAATGAATACAACATCTGGGAGCGAAGGATGTGTCATATCCTTGCTCAACAAAACACTGGATGTTGGAGGTCTGTTGTTTTCGGTCCTCATGTTCCTATGGTGCCAAGTGCTGAGGACACCAAAAATTTCGTTCCTAAACCAACTGAAAATTACACTGAATCAGATTTTCAGAAGTTCGAACTTGATGCCAAAGCATTTAGCATCATAGCCTCTGCACTACCCAACGAAATCTATGCTGGGCTGTTACATTGTAACAGTGCCAAAGAATTGTGGGATGCATTGAAGGAACAATTCGGGGGAACAGAAGAGGTTATTGAAAACAACAGGGAAATTCTGAATCTGCAGTATGAAACATTTTGTCACATCAAAGGGGAATCACTAACCCAACAATTTGAACGTTTCAGTTGTCTCATCAGTGAACTAAGTCTTGTTAAGGTTACATTTCCAAATGCAACCCAAAATAGCAGGTTCCTTAGATCACTGCCAGAAAAATGGGACACAATTGCTTTTGTCACCAGAAATTCAGCTGAGTTCAAAGATCTGACCCTGACCCAACTCCATGGTAGACTCCTGACCTATGAAAGGGAGTTAAAACAGAAAAGGAAGTTGCAAGAGTCTGGGAAAGTTGCTGATGACTATTCATTTGGCAGCACAGCTCTGTTTGGTCAGGAAGAATCTGGTAGCAACAGTAAGGATCAGAGTTATGATCACTTTATTGACATAACTGCTGGGGGTAATTTTAACAACTCTGATTCTCACTCTGCAAATTATGCTTTCACTGCAAATACTGAAAACCAGATATCAGACAATTTGTGCTTTGAGCTGAATGATTTGCAACATTTTGATCCCACCGACTTAGAACAGATGGACATCTTGCATCAATTGGCTTTGCTTAGTGTTAGAACAAGCAAATTCTACAAAAGAACAGGGAGAAAATTCCCAGGACTTCATGGGAATTTAAGGGTGGGGTTAGATAAATAAAAAATTAAGTGCTTCAAGTGTAATAGGCTAGGTCATTTTGCTAGGGAATGTAGGAGTCAAACCACTGGTCCCATAATCACTCACCCTGGCTCAAACCCTAGACCACAACAACAAAACACTGTGCACTATGCCCAATATGCCCCTGCAGCACATGTTAACACTGCTCATTATGCTGCTACCCCTGTGCCTGTGCATTATGTTCAAACCACTGTGCCACAAATTCAGTATGTTCAAGCCCCTGTTCCTCAGGCATAAGTGTAACCTGCTGCACCACAACAAGCTGCTCCAACAGTGACACAACCAGATCAACAAATCTTTTTCACACAAGGCTTTGTTGATTGGAGCAGCATGCCTGAAGAACTTGGTGATGAAAATTTTGCTCTCTATGCTTCTAATGATGCTTTTGATGATGAATTTTGTTTGATGGCATTAGAGTCAATACCAGAAGGGGTTGAAACTGAAGGTGAAAAGCTAAGTGCTGAAACAGTGGATGAAGTTGCTGAAGCAGTGGTTACTGCAGTTGCTGGTGAACTACTGCTGGGAGAAAATTCAGAAACCCTGCTTGAACCACTGTCTGACCCCTGGTCCAAAGAAGACAAAAAGGAAGAAGAAAAGAAGAAAGCTAGTGAGGAAGAAGTTAGAGCTGATGAAGAAGGTGATCATCAATGTGACTGTGCCATAATGGCTGCTGCTAAGGTATCACCTTAAGTTCTTGAAAAACTATGTTCAGACAAATGTATTATTGCATTTGCTAACATCAAAGAGGTAAATGAAAACCTTAGGAATAAAGTCCTATCTGATGAAGTCAAATTTGAAAAGTCATTAAAAGAACTTAAAAACAAATTGACTGAAAAAGATAAAGAGATCAGCAGTTTAAAAGAAGAGCAGAGCATAACCAAAACTCAACTCCAAACTATGGTAGAAAAATACCAAGTTTGCAAAAAGGAGTTGGAGTCTACCCAGATCACCTGTGAAAGATGGGTGGAGTCTTGTAAAGGGTATGAGGTTATGCTTGCAAAACAGCTTGAAAGCAATGTTAAATTTGGTATTGGACATAGAAAATATGATGATCTTGAAAACACTGCTGGAAAACAAGCTGATTCAACTGAGATAATTCCAACAAACAAAAATGGCCAAGATATTAAAATAACCGACAAACTTGGTAACAAAATTACTCTGGAAAGATCTGTGGGATCCTCAACTTTTGAGAAAATTGAGAAATACCAATTTAAACCCACATGGTCTGATGAGTGTGATATCCTGGAAAATTTCAAACCAATGGATTTCACAACCACTGATGGTGTAAAAGCTCCAAAAGCAAGAATCATTCCTATCAAAGATATCCCAATAGAGGTTCAAAACTCTGTTGCAAAGGAATCTGAGAAAAGGAAGAAAAGAGAAAAGATCAAAAACTTGTTTTGTGAATTTTGTGAAAAGAAGAATCATCTAACAAAAGATTGTTTTCATCTAAAAGCATATGATATAAACAAAACAAGCATCATTTTACCTGCTGAAAGCTGCACCATCTGTGGTAAAGATAATCACAAAACTCAAGAATGTGTGTATCTTAAAAACTTTGACATAAAAAAGAATGAATACACTGCAAAAACATCCTTGAGTCCATCAACATCATCTGTCAAGTTCACCAAGAAACAACCACTGTTTGTCCCTGTCCAAACTGCTGTCACAAAACAGCTGAACCAAACATCTGTCCAAAGAGATGTACAGGTGACTGATGCACCCCCTGCCAATCAATTCAGAAAAGGCAAGGAAAAAGCATCATACCAAAGGATTCCACACGTTTATGAGACCTACAAAAGGCCCTCTAAACCAAGAGTGAACATGCATCCTTTTGGTTATCAACAGGTGCTTGGCCAAGACCCCCAAGAGTGGTTAGAGAAAAACATTCTCAAAAATGTTCAAACCCCTGTGCTAACCACTGTCCATGCATCTGCCTCCATCCCAGACACTGTTGAGACCCCATCCAAAGCCCTGTTGGCTTTGGAGACCTTTATGAACTAATTCTTTTACTTCATGTGCAGAGAGCTTCTGCATGCTTAGATAGTCTTTGGTATGTAGATAGTGGAGGCTCCAGGCACATAACAGGATGTAAAGCCCTTCTTCAAGATTTCAAAATTCATGGAGGGGGTGATATATCCTTTGGTAATAATAGTAAAGGAAAAGTGTTGGGGTCTGGTACAGTAAAGTCTGGAAATGTAAAATTTGAAAATGTCAATCTTATTGACAATCTGAAATTCAACCTCCTGAGTGTATCTCAAATGAGTGATAAAGGGTTTGGCTCATTCTTCACAAAGGATTGTTGTAGGATTGTTGGACCAGAAATGGTTAGTAAGATTGAAGCAATAATCAAGAAAGGCTCAACAAAACTTGTTGCTTAAAGAAGTGGCAATGTTTATGTTGTTGACATGTCAAGAGAGTGTCCCAGAGCTGATGCCTGTCTGTTCTCAGCTGCCTCTAAAAAAGAGACAGAGCTATGGCACAAAAGACTGGGACACACAAATCTCAAAACAATCAATGAAATTTCAAAAAATGGCTTAGTGAGAGGCTTACCACAAAAATGTTTTCATGTCCTGAATACTGTGTTTCCTGTTTAAAAGGAAAACAACACAAAAGCTCTTTTAAGCCCATTGAAGAATCCAAAACAACCCAGTGTTTGCAAATGCTGCACATGGATTTGTTTGGCCCAGTGCAAGTCATGAGTCTCAAAAAGAAGAAATATTGCTTGGTTATTGTTGATGACTTCTCTAGGTTTACATGGACCTTCTTTTTACACTCAAAAGATGAGACTGCAGGCATTTTGCAAGACTTTGTGACACAGGTTGAAAAGCAATTTGACCTTCCAGTAAAAGTCTTCAGAAGTGACAATGGCACATAATTCAAAAATAAGGAGTTGGATGCCTTCTGTGTGAAGAAATGGATTGTAAGGCTGTATAGCATCCCTAGAACAACAGATCAAAATGGGGTTGTTGAAAGAAAGAACAGAACATTGATTGAGGCTGCCAGAACCATGCTTGCAGATTCAGGTTTGTCATTAACTTTTTGGGCAGAGGCAGTAAACACTGCTTGCTATGTCCAAAACAGAGTTTTGATCAACCCTAGGCACAAAAAGACTGCTTATGAAATTTTGTATAAAATAAAGCCATTAATCTCATATTTCAAAGTTTTTGGTTGCCCATATTTCATTCTAAACTTAAAAGATTCTATCTCAAAGTTTGCAGCCAAAATTGATATAGGATATCACCTAGGATACTCAACCACTGCTAAGGCCTACAAAGTGTTTAATACACGGACCAAGGCAGTGGAGGAGACTTTGAATGTAAAGTTCAATGAACTTTCATCAATAAAAATCCCAGCAAACCCTGCAGAATTGTTTGATCTTGAAAAATTCACTTTTGAAAATACTGTTGTCAAGACTAACAGTGCAGGTCCATCAGAAAATTCATCACCAGACTATGGGTATGAGATCATCATTCCCCAACAAAAGTCTGCCACAATGGGAAGAGCAGCAAATGTTCAAAACAGCTGTCAAAGCTCAACCACTGCTACCTCAACAGTTGTTGACCAAAGTAGCCCACTAACCACTGCTTCCTCCTCATCAAACACTGCTGACAAAAGTCCTCAAACAGTGGATCAAAGTCAGCAGGTGTCCACACCTTTACCCCCTATGCCACCACCCTTCGAAGCCACTGCTAGGTCATCAAAGTCACCAGCAGTGGTTAGCTCAGATGATACACATCTGCAGCCTTCATCACTCAATGCCATTATTCCATACCAAGGAGAGCTAATCTTCTTGAAATCTCATCCACCAGATCAAATCATTGGCAACATTAATGAAGGGGTGCTCACAAGAAAGCAGTCCCAAAACATTTCTCTTTTTGCAGGCTTTCTATCACTCCATCAGCCAGTCAAGTACCAAGAGGCACTGAAAGACAACAGCTGGGTAGAAGCCATGCAAGAGGAGCTCCAATAGTTTAGAAGACAACAAGTATGGGAGCTTATTCCATTGCCAGAGGGTGTGAGTCCTATTGGCACAAAATGGGTCTTCAAAAATAAAACTGATGAAAGGGGTATTGTTGTCAAGAATAAAGCTAGGCTTGTGGTTCAAGGTTTCAGACAAGAAGAGGGCATTGATTATGATGAAACATTTGCCCCTGTAGCAAGACTTGAAGCTATCAGACTCTTTCTGGCCTTTGCTGTCAACCACAACATCAAGGTGTATCAAATGGATATCAAATGTGCATTCCTCTATGGTAAGATTCAAGAGGAGGTTTATGTTTGTCAACCTCCAGGTTTTGAGGATCCATTTAATCCAGATCATGTCTACAAGCTAAATAAAGCTTTGTATGGCTTGAAACAAGCACCAAGGGCCTGGTATGAAACTCTGTCCACCTTTTTACTTTCCATTGGTTTCACCAGAGGCAGGATTGATAAAACACTGTTTTTAAAATGGAGAGGGAAGGATTTGATGATTGTCCAAATTTATGTGGATGACATCATTTTTGGAAGCACATGTAATAAAATGTGTGAAGAGTTCAGGCAACTCATGACAGCTGAGTTTGAAATGAGTGCAATGGGTGAACTCCAGTGCTTTCTTGGTCTCCAAGTAAGGCAGCTGCAAAATGGTACTTTCATCCATCAAGGCAAATATGCCAAAGAACTTTTAAAGAAATTTGATATGGATGATTATAAGCCATGTAGTACACCTATTGCAACAAATAAATTAGTTATGTCTGAAGAAAAGGATGATTTGGTTGATCAGACCTTATATAGAAGCATGATTGGGTCTTTATTGTACCTAACTGCATCTAGACCAGATATCATGTTTGCAACATGTGTCTGTGCAAGATCCCAATCAGCCCCTAGAAAGTCAAACCTTATTGCTGTAAAAAGGATATTCAGATACCTCAAAGGTGCTCCCACACTTGGTATCTGGTATCCAGCTGATGGTAAAATTGAGCTTTCAGGTTTTTCAGATAGTGACTTTACTGGATGTGATAAAACAAGGAAGTTCACTTCAGGAGGGTGCCAATTTTTAGGCAATTGCTTAGTATCTTGGCAAAGCAAAAAGCAAGCAGCTGTTTCCACATCCACTGCTGAGGCAGAATATATAGCTGCTGCAAGCTGTACAGCCCAACTGCTCTGGCTTCAAAATCAGTTACTGGATTTTGGTATCACTGCCTTGAAGACACCACTCATGTTGGACAGCCAGGCAACAGAAAATATCATCAAAAATCCAGTTTCCCACTCAACCACCAAACACATCGACATCAGACATCACTTTGTGAGGGATTGCTATGAAAAAGGTTTGATTTCTCTGCATCATGTTCCAACTAAAGATCAGCTGGCAGATGTGCTAACCAAAGCATTAGACACATCCACCTTTGAAAGCTTGATCTCTAGGATTGGAATGCTAAACATGGAATAGCAGGCAAAATCCTGTTTTTCTATGACTAAAAGCATTAAAATGTTTTCAGAAAATCAAAAATCCATCCTTAACAATAGCTAAAAATGATTTTTTCATTGAAAATCCTAAAAGTCTGCCATAACCACTGATGGATTCAAAAGACTGTTCTACCTCAAAAGTCTGTCCATTGCTGAAAGTCATCCCCTGCTCTCATTTTCCTTTGATAAACACTGATGTTCAAAATCAGTGTTGTATCCACTGCTGAGCTATCTACTGATAGTTAAAAGTATCCACTGTTCTCCATTACCATTACAACTACTGTCTTCACCAGTTGTTTTCACAAAATGTACTGTTCAAAAGTAATGTCCTTCATTTCACCAGGGGATGGCATGCGGACAGTACATAGTGGTCAGAACTTTTGTAACCGCTGCCACGTCAGCATTCACTTTTCCTCTATAAAACCCCCTTTTCAAAGCCCAAACAGGGTTTTTCTGTCGAATTGAATTCTTAAAAATTCTCTTCTCAAAGCAGTTTCCAATCCATTCCATCAACTTTCTTCACAAACTCATTTTCGATCCTCATCTTCAAAATGACAAAATCGAAATCATCTTCAAAATCTTCCAAAGGGGCTTCTCAAAAGGCTACCTCCACCGAAATCCCACACAAACTGTCTCATAATCTTCTGGGTCTTCTCACAAAACTCGGCAACATCGACATATTTGATTCAATCCTCGATATGCTTAATGCATCAAAGTACAAAACTTTGTTAACCGTTGATGCACGCATTTACCTGCAAACTCAGAGAGAGTTTTGGAAAAATTGTACCCTTGAAACACAAGGAGAAGATGTCATAGCCATTAACTCTACTCTGCAAAAGAAAGCAGTCCGAATCACCGCAATCCATATCAGAAGTCTTTCAGCTCGATGATCAAGAAGGTAAACTTTCTTTCCCTAAAAACGAGTTAAAAATTGACTTCATCAAGCGAGGGTATGCAGACACAATGATGAAGAGGGATACCTTACAAAAAGGTTTCTTCCCTTCTGCAACACGATTTTTATTCCATACCCTCCTCATGTGTGTTTCAAATAAAACCACTTCTTTTAATGAAATACCAATGAAGATTCAAAACCTGGGATATGCTATTCTTCAAGAGGAAAACTTTAATTACTCCCAGGTAATCTTCAATGATTTGGTTAAAAATGTTGAAACAAAATCATTTTTACTGTTTCCAAGATTTTTGAGTTATTATTTTGAGAAAAAATTCAGTAAAGATGATCTTGCGGTAATAAACCAAGGTGACTTTTTTTTTCAAATAAACAGCTTAACTGCTGAAACATTTACAAGAATGTCAACACCTTGCAAAACACAAGCAGAGGTGCCTGAGCAGATTTTAGCAGCACACACTGCTCCTCAGGTATCTGCTGCTGAGCCCACTGCTCAAGGTGATCAAGGTAGCCAAACAACTGCCTTGAAACCCACACCTAAAATCACCAAAAAGCCACAGAAAAAGAAAAATCAAAAAACCCCCAAACCCATCAAAAAGGCAACTATGGAGGATGGGATACCAGAGCATCTGCCTGTGACAGCACAAAAGTCACAACAAACCATTGCTGCTACTTCCTCACAGCAGTTGGTAAAAATATCTCAAACCCTAGCCGAAACTCCTCCTGTCTCTTCACAAAAAGAACAGGTTGTACAACAAGGGTCACCACATCATGATGCTCTGGAAGCACTCGTTTCCATCATCCACAGCCCAATACCCGGGGCAATTTCGCTTTCTAAACCTATCTTCACATCCCCAATTCCCCCAAACACCAAACTACTATTGGATGCAATTGATTTGAACCTAGCACAAACCAGTCCTTCTCACTCACCTGTTCATGAGAAAATACCTCAACATGAGATTGGGCTTGATGTATCAATCTTTGCTAACCCACCAACACAACCTGAGGAGGTTACACCCCTTAAGTTACATGTAACTCTTGGTGGTATTCCAAGTGAAGCAGCCACTACAAGTGTTGAACCTACAGGTTTACACTTGGACAGTGGTTACATCAATAAGACTTCCTTGGAGGCAATTCCTTCCATAACACCTCTGTTATCTGCTAGTGAGTTTGTATTAACCACTGGTTCCATCAAAAGATTATCAAGTGTTGAAGGAAGAAGACCCCAGTACCAAGAAAAAAGGGCATCAGTGGTTGATGTTAGGAGGACACTCCCTATCTCAACCTCTGATACAACCACTTCTAGTGGGAAATCAGATGATCCCATTAAATTGGGTGATGATTTAAAGTACCAGGAATTGATGGAACGAGTTGAAAAACTGGATACATCTGTTGTAGAAATCAAAGAAATGCTGCAACAGTTGTTAACAGTTCAAATGGTACCATCCACTGCTGTTCCACCTCAAGCACCTGCTCCACCACCAGCAGATGTTACAAATGAGCTCTGGAATCCTTTTCAACCATTTCTCCACCAACAACACCAGATGGCTGAGCAGCAGCATGAAAAACATGTTCAAGAGCTCAAAAATACAATAGAGACTCGGTTCAAGGATACAAAAGATGACATCACGGCTATCAAGGCCCATTTGTTGACAACCACTGGCACTGCTCCTCCGACTGTTCTTTTCATTGATGAAATCCCCTCAGATAATGCCAAAAAGGGGGAGAAAATTAAGGAGTGGATAAAGAAAGGGATTGATAATGCGCTATATCTTGATACAGAAAAAGATGCAATGCTCAGAGAAATTCCCTTGCCAGATGGAAGCAAGAAGGTTGATGTTACCCAGAATGCACTCAATGATAGTGTCATAAGTGTAAAAAGGGACAGAGTGGCAAAGGATTTGTCAAGGTGGAATGAGGAGAAAAGAGCTTTCATGAAGCTGAATGAGCAGGGTTGTTCTGGTGAAAAGGATGATCAAAATCCTGTTCTAAAAAGAAATCTTACTAGAAAAGTAAGGAAACCCAAGTCCACACCATCCAGTCTTCCAAAGCATACTCCAAAACCACCATCCAAAAGCCTCCATCATCAAACCTCCATCCAAACAGTTCCTGAAACTCCTGTTGTATCAACATCTGCTGGTACCTCAGTTATTACAACAACTGCTCTCATTTCAACACATACCACTTCAACACACACCACTACCACTGCCTTACCACCACAAAAAACAATATCTCCACCATCAGTTCCTGCCTTAAAGTAGAAGACAGCAGATGTTAAAACATCTGTTGTAATGACAACAGTGGTTGAAACACCAGTTGTTTCAACATCTGTTAGCCAGTCACAAAACACCTCCACTGTTCCACCCAAAACATCATCTGCCTCTCCTAAAATAAAAAGGAGAAGGGTTATCATACCAGATGATGACTCGCCATCACCACCACCAACAACTTCAAAATCCCAAGCACTTATCACAATTCCAAAACCCATTCCTCTCTCTTCAGCTCAAATTTACAAGCCCTTACCTCCTGCAGGTGTCCAATTTCCTCTTGAACTCATAACAGTCAGAGAAGAAATTAAGTCCTTTTACTATGAGGATGACCCTGCTAAAAGGAGTTTGCCATCAGTTGAAGGATATCCAAGACCAAACAATATTGAGGAATATTTGAAAGTCAAAGCTAAACAAGCAGAGGATATCTCAAAAAGAAATGCTCAAGGAAAATCTGATAGAGAAATTCAGCAGAATTACCAATTCTTGGTTACACAAGTCAGATCCTTAGAACAATTTTCAAAAAATGTATGTCAACAAATTTCAGAAAGAGCAGATGAAACTCTTAGAAAAGACTACATTGAAAGCATCATGGCAACCAAGAAATACAAGGGGGAGAAACACATGTACAAAAACTGGACTATTCCTGAGCTTGAAAGTGAAGCAGCCAGGATTCAAGAAATGATAAAAAATAAGGTCAAGCAGAATCCTCCTGAAAAATTCATACAGTTTGAAGCTGACAAAGCCTTAGAGTTGAAGAGAATGAAAGAGGAGCTGATAGTTGCTGAATATGGGTCAAGGAATTCTGTGTCAAAGTGGGGAGAAGCTAGGGTCAGGGCCACCTATAAAAGGTTGGAGGAACTAAGGAAGAAAGATCCAACAGCTCCACAAAAACCTGACTACTCCAAAGCAGAGGTCTCAAAACGACCACCAAAGCTGCAAGTTAAAAGAACCACTGCTCCTACTGGTGCTGCCATCTACAAAAGAAGGAGTCAAAATCAGTTGGGTGCTGAAACAGTTCAAGATCTAATTGCTGGAAATGCCATTGTAAAAAGGGGCATTATGTTAATGATGAAAGAAGAATCTGAACTGGAACAATCTGCAAGTACTACTCAGCCAGTCATGAATAGGCCAACATCACCAAACACCTCTTCAAATAAAAATCTCCCAAGAAACCCATCAGGCTCAAAAGTACTAAAGTGGAAAACTGATAAACAGACCCACGTATTGACTATGTTCAGGTCTGATGGCGAAGTGAAGAAACTAACAAGGGAACAAACTCTTGGCCTGAGTCTTGAAGATTTGCAGGATCTCCTTGATCTTCCACTTAGCAGGGATGATGATGATACAGATGCCTTAACCTTTGAATTGCAACTCAAAGGGCAAATAAGGGAACTGCTGATGAGGCAATAAAGATCTACAATAATGAAGAGTTTTGGCATTATCTATTCCAGGGGGAGATTGTTGGGATTGAACCCTGCCAAAGGAACAGATAATAAAAGCCAAAACTGGATCAGAGCAATGGATCCAGAATAAGCAGATGTTTGGTTGCAAGTCTCTCCCCTTGAAAGTGGTTTCAACATCTGCTGATCTCCTATCTGCTGATCATGCAAACTGCTGACTTACAACTGCTGATCAAGTCAAAGTCTGTTGAAGAACTAAAGCTCTGCTGTTCAATCTACTGCCTTGGTTCAAGCACTGCTGATCATGTCAAGTACTGCTGGGTTCACAGCAGTGGAAGGATGCATCAGCAGTTTATGCTTACTTTATGTATTGAATTGTAATATCAGTAGTTAGCATAACAGTGTTTGTATAGATCAGAGGTTAGAGTTTGTTAGGAGGTTAGATGTCACTTTCATGGTGACGTCAGCTTAGATGCTCAGTGGTTTGAAAGTGCCTATAAATAGAACAGTACTCTGTACTGTTCTGTTTAGCTCTTTTACCATCTTCTTCCTGTACGAGCAAATACTGAGCTCGGGCTGAGGGGGAGTTTGCATATCATACATGCATTGTAATCAGAGTTTAAAAATAAATTTAATCATTTGATTCTGTGTTGGAAATGTATGATTGAAAGCATTTCTTCTGTTTGATTGTGAAAAGTTTGCTTCCATTTAAATTTCGCTGCACTACTCTTTCATTTGTTCATCTAAATTCAAACACAAATCACAATCAATCCAAACTCAGATCCTAACAGGGTGTCAAATCCTATAGCGCTATATCATACTACCAACCGGTCTGGTGAACAAAAATAAGTACTATCTGATGTGCGTTAAAGTGTTATATATATTAGGTGTATATTTTAAGCCCCTTTAACACTTATTTTAGCCAAGTTTTAAATTTATAAAACACGATATTTTACTAACACTAAACACACATATGGGCAAGTGCACCCATCGTGAGCGTAGTATAGTGTTGGCAAGATACCGAGGTCGTCCAAGGACACAAGAGCTTTTAGTACCGGTTTATCCTCAACGTCTAATCAAAATAAAAAGTTTAGAAAAATGTTTTAAACTAAGAAAAATAAAAACTAACTAAAATGCTGAAAATAAAAATAAAAGAAAAAACAGATAGACAAGATGAATCACTTGGTTCCGACTCGTATCTAGTATAACCTTTGATTATTTCCGCACTTTTGCACATAATTAAGAGATTATCTTAGTTATTGTAGTAGGCCCCTCTTTTGAAGGTGACGTTACCCTCACCCCAGTAGTTTGAGTCAGCAAGGATACAATCCTAAAAGGGTGGATTATTGGAAGATAATGAATTAAGTTATTAATGCAATATTATGGTAGGCCCCGCTTTTGGCGGTGACGTTACCCTCGACTAAGTAGTCTGAGTCAGCAGGGATACAGTCCTAAATAGCCGGGTTATAGTATTAATAGTAGTTAACTTATGAGGGGATCAAAGAGTTTGGACCCCCGCCATCCAATACCGTGAAGTATTGAAGGAGGTCCTACTAAATTTGACCCAGGTCCATTGCAGGACCTCTAAACGCTGAACAATGGCAAGACCTTTACCAAACCGTTCCCTTAACCCCCGACCAGGTAGCCAACATACCTCCATATAGACCGTGGAGATATGAATGGTGAAAATCCTTTATTTTATATAGACAGTAAAATAATGCCAAGACACCACGGACAAACGATAAGGAAAGATCACCTTCAACATAAGTAACTAGTTATTAAAGTCATTAATACAAAACCAAATAAAAAGTGCAAAAGATTAGAAATAAAAAGTATTATACTAGACACTTTGTCTTCACCAAGTGATGTAAGAGACTTAGGCAAACATGGCCTTGATTGTCAAGAACTCTTACGATCAATCTTGGATCCCGAGACGACTCACACACTCTACGATGGACAATGGATGATGGTGGTGGATGATGGTGTTGTGATGGTGGTGGGTGGTGGATGAAGTGTGAGAGAGGTGGTGTGCTAAGGGATGAGTTGAAATGAATCCAAACACTCCTATTTATAGGCTGAACAGAGAGCTGGGCACGCCCCCGTGTCCGCTGGGCACGCCCCCGTGCCTGTCTGACACTCTCTCTCCTCATTAATTGTAATTCGCAATTACAATAAATGCGCCTGCTGTACTTTCGACACGCCCCCGTGTCCGCTGGGCACGGCCCGTGGTGGGCAATAGAAGCTTCTATAGGTTTGTCTTTTCTGCTGCTTCTTGGGCACGACCCCGTGCTGGCTGAGCACGGGCCGTGTTCAGTCTTCTGCCTTCTCTCTTTTGCTTGGGAAGATGCCGTTGAGGGGTCGGGCAGTCCACTAATGTTCCTTTTCTTGTATTTATGTTGGATTTAGCTGTCTTTTTGCTTCTTTTGTGTTTTTGAGCTCATTTAATCATGAAAATACAAAAGGAAGACAAAAACACTCTTTTTCCAATATTAGTACATAAAAAGGGTTAGTTTTATGCCTCATTTGATGTAATTTATATGTTGCATTTTACACACATCAAATACCCCCACACTTGAACTTTTGCTTGTCCTCAAGCAAAACTCTTTAATATGTGGCTTACACTCCCAAATGGAATGGGTAGAAGAGAAGGTTTTTGGCTTGTCGTAGAGTGTTGGGAATCCAAGATCTTTTTGGGTTTTATTTTTATCTATTTACAATCCTATTCGTAATGATTTATTTAGAACGTTTCATAGGAGAAATTACTTATTTGAGCATAACATGCCTTTTTTAAAATTCCATTTATATACAAGTTCACATACCTCACGGGAGAAATCACTCACACTCGGCCGAAGGTGTATTTTTAGTGAATCACTCGAGAGCGGCATGGAACTCATTCCTACCATAAGCTTGCCAAGCAATCAATCCTCCTCCTTTTTAACTTTTATACCTTTGTAAATATCAAGAGGACTTTGTGGGTTAAGGGTTAGGCTTGGGTTAAAGGTAGGTGGTTGGGATAGTGGTTAGTGGTTAGTAGAAAAAGGGCGAAAAGCGTAACAAGTGTCGGTTTTTGTAAGACTTTCTATTTTTGTAACTTTTTATTTTGATGAAGCTTTTATTGAAACAAAGTTATTTTTGATGAACTTGTTTGTTTATTTTCTTTTTGCTTCATCATCAACACACATTTTTTTTTTCAACAATCTTATGAAAAACCGAACTTGTTACTAAAACAAAGGGTTAAAAATAAAAAGGTTTTTGGTGGGAAAAAGGGTTTTTGGTTTGGGTGATGAAATGAAAAGGTTTAGGCTCAAAGGGGCTAACTAGGGGGATTTTTGGGTAGGTGGTAAAAGAAAAAGAAAAATAATGGTGTAGAAATAAAAAGGGTTAGTCCTAATGCCTCCATCATTTACTTACTCGGGTTTAAGTTGATAAGGACCGGGAATGTATCGTCATGGCAAGTTCTAGAGTCGTAAGAACCAAGCGGCTATTCACACAAGAAACGAAAAATGAGCATTTAGTTTTAATGATATGTAATTGTGCTCAATAAAGGCTCAAAACTCACTTTTGTGGGAATGGGTTTTTATGTGATCAAGTATATATAATCAAATTTTAACTAAGTTTGCCATGCCTTTTCATAATTTTCTTATGTTGGTTCTTTTTATCACTACGCTATCGGTTGTAAATTTGTAAAAATATAACCTTTTTGAGAACTTGAATTTCCCGAATTAAACCTAGACAAGTAAGAAAAAATGAAATTTTTGAAAAAATTTGGGGTGATTAGCGGTTCCAATAGAGTTTTGTGTAAGGCTTGTATTTAGGATTTGCAAAATTCAAGGTTTTAGCATCCCCCCCACACTTAAATTACACATTGTCCTCAATGTGTCCCAAAAATAAAATTTTAGGTTGATTAGATGTGTAAAATGGTGTTAGAAAGCAAAGGTTTATGTTACTGGTAGTCTGGACACGGCCCCGTGTCCAGTGGACACGACCCCATGGCGAACTGCCAGTAACGAGAACTTACAGAAGGTGAACACGGCCCCGTGTCCACTGGACACGGCCACGTGTCTGACAAAAATCTGCAGGACAGTAGCCAAACAGCAGGTCTGGGAGGTGAGCACGGGGGCGTGTTGGCTGGACACGTCCCCGTGTGGACAGTCTGAAAGCCTGAAAAACAGGTTTCTTCCCCGGTTTTTCCATCCTGGCCCTACAAGTGCTGAGGTTTATTACCCCAAGCCTCGGTTTGTACCTGTTTCATCACTTAATACCACACCAAGCAGCACAAACATCCTACATTACCATAGTTAATTGTTCCAAGCATAAAGTAAAAGAAGAGAAAAAAAAATGCAGAAAATAGTTAGGAAAAGTAAATTGTTTAACACTTGGCACGCAGGCCATCAATTGTTCGATAGATAAAGGGACTTAAACCTGTGGAGTCATCAATCAACCGCTTCCTCCTCTACTCCTCTCGCCTACTCCATAGCATCGTCATCATCATCATCGTCATCATCCCCTCCATGGCGTGCAATGTGGTCTCGTATGTATCCGACATCGTCTTGGATCTCAGATAGGTTCCTTTCGATAGCTCCGACCCGGTGGTAGGTGTTGCTCGCCATGTTATAGGTGTTCCGAGTACACATGAGGTTTTCCTGCAATAAATCATGCAAACTTTGAAAGTTAGGAAAACCGCTTCCCGAGGAGGATGATTGGCCCGGATCACCGTGGGGTTGGTATTGGTGTTGATGATGTTGTGGAGCTGGGAGGACAAGCGCTTCTTGTGGGTTCCATGCATGACCTTGCATCCTTTGAAAGGTTACCGTCCCATCTTCTGCCTCATAAATCAGGTTCATTGAGCGGCATATGTGAATATCCACCGTACCCGACCATGGGCTCCTTTCAAATGCCCTAGGTATGTGGGTGCAGTGCCTGAAGAGGCGGTACACCCATCCCCTAAAGAAAATAGGAGTCGGTGCACTAGCAAGGCAGTTGTGATGCATGTTTCGGAGCATGAGGAACGGAACATCGAGCGGCCTGCGGTTGTGAATGCAGTGGAGGACAAGCAAATCTCTTAACCCAACAACGCCACTACTGTCATGCCTTTGGCTAAGAGAGTAGCCGAGGAGCCTATGAATGTATCTGTATAGCGGATCCCTCAGCTTTGTACTCTT
This sequence comes from Helianthus tuberosus, assembly GCA_030545235.1. Taxonomy (NCBI): domain Eukaryota; kingdom Viridiplantae; phylum Streptophyta; class Magnoliopsida; order Asterales; family Asteraceae; genus Helianthus; species Helianthus tuberosus. The sequence goes on from JARYGA010041371.1 coordinate 103,000, forward strand.
AGTGCTGCTCGGATTGTAGAACCCTTCTCCAATCTGAGCCCACATGGCTTGGCGTTCGTTGTCACCTATCTCTCTCATTCCCCCAGTATTTTCTTCGTTTCCCGCATCCTCTTCAGCGTACAGCCCGACAATCGACCCAAATTGTGCCATAGAGATTTTGTATGTAGTTCCACCGCATCTGAACTCAACCCCATCATTGTCGAAAGGGTCGCACCTTGAATTGAATTTGAAGGTGCTGTAGAACTCCATAGTGCACTCGTGGGCGGAACGAAGTCTGGTTGTTAGGGCGACTCTGAGTGGTCCCGTTACGATGTTGTTGAAACGGTCAATTTGATTCACCAAGGTTAGCAATTCCGTGCACGCTTGCCTTGGGTATCCTTCGGGCCTCATTTGAAGAAAATCGTATCGAGCTCTTGCATCTAGCTCATTGGCGTTGAATCTTGTGAACTTCCTGGCCATCTGCCAGAATACACCAAAAGTTAGCATGAAACAGAAATATTTTCGGACAAAACTGCAAACAGCGACCTGGACACGACCCCGTGTTCAGCGGACACGGCCCCGTGTCCAGCGGACACGGCCCCGTGTCCAGAAGTCTGTTACTCAAAAATCCCATTTTTCGACCCGGTTTCGAAAACTTGAAAATTTTTGGTCCAATAGGTGCGGTTTCCCCCGAAAATGAAACCCTAAACACCGTTTTTCCCAAAATATCCCGTTTACCCTATCAATTTTATCTTTTTCGGTTCAAGAACAAGGGTTTGGGGTTTTTGTAAGAAATCGGGTGAATCTATGAACAATACAAGTGTATTTACTTCCCTTAACACTAATCTAACTAAATGCAAACAGATCTAAACAAAAATTTGAGGTTTGATCCGGATGAACTTCAAGAACCCTAGATTTTCCCCCCAATTTTTGGTGTTTTAACTACATGCAAGTAACTAATCTAACTACTAAGAGTGATAGAATCATACCTTGACGTTGTTAGATCGATAGGAGATGTCGAAATTTTGCGAAAAATCGCCTGGAACCAGAGCTTTTGTGGGGAAATGGGGCGTGAGGAATGAAGAAACTGTTTTGAAAAAGGGGATTTATCCCGTCTGCAGCGCGAACACGGCCCTGTGTCCAGCGGACACGGCCTCGTGCCGAGCATGTTTTTTTTAGTGCTCGTGTGAGTGCCCCTTTTTCCCATAAGCTATGGTTAGAAAACTTACCGCTTTATTTTGTCGTTTCAATCGTTCGTAACTTACCAGGCATGATGTTTTTATTCTTCCACCGTTTGAAGCGAGATTTCTTCTTCCTCATCCTCAATGAATCCTTGATAGAGTTTCAGCCGTTGACCATTGACTTTAAATGGTGGCCCATTTCGAGATTTAATTTCTACTGCACCGTGTGGAAAAATATGGGTGATGGAAAAAGGTCCTGACCACCTAGACTTTAATTTACCAGGAAACAATCGAAGTCGTGAATTAAACAAAAGAACTAAATCTCCTACCCGAAATTCATTAGGTTTAATATGTTTGTCATGCAAATTTTTCATTCTTTCCTTATAAATCTCGGAGTTTGAGTATGCATAATTCCTAAGCTCGTCTAATTCATTTATTTGACAAAATCGATTTTTACCAGCAAATTCTAGATCTAAGTTTACATTTTTGATTGCCCAGTATGCTTTGTGTGCAATTTCTACTGGCAAATGACAACTTTTTCCACAAACTAGCTTATATGGGGTTGTACCTATTGTTGTTTTATAAGCAGTTCGAAAAGCCCATAAAGCATCGTCTAATTTATCAGCCCATTCCTTTTTATTTAACCCTACGGTTTTTTCGAGTATTCTTTTTAAACCTCTATTAGTCACTTCGGCTTGTCCGTTTGTTTGAGGGTGATATGCTGTCGAAACCCGGTGATAGACCCCATATCTGGTTAAAAATTTTTCAAGTTGATGGTTGCAAAAATGGGTACCTCTATCACTTATTAAAGCTTTAGGTGTGCCAAAACGAGAGAATATTTTTTTCAGAAATCTTACCACAACTCTTCCATCATTTGTTGGAAGTGCCTCGGCCTCGGCCCATTTAGACAAGTAATCTACTGCCACAAGTATATATTTGTTTCCTTTCGATGGTGGGAAAGGTCCCATAAAGTCGAGTCCCCACACATCAAATATTTCACAAACAAGAATGCCATTTTGTGGCATTTCGTTTTTGGAAGAAATATTACCTGTTCTTTGGCAAGCATCACATGTCTTTACAAGACTTTGAGCATCTTTGTAAATGGTTGGCCAATAAAATCCTGAATCGAATACCTTTCGTGCGATACTGGCAGCACCATGATGTCCTCCGTATGGACCTTCATGACAATGGCGGAGAATTCTTCGTGCTTCTCTACCATGTACGCATCGTCTGACGAGTTGGTCGGCACACATTTTGAAAAGATATGGATCTTCCCAAAAGTAGTGTTTTACATTGGCAAAGAATTTTTTTCTTTGATGATGTGGCCATCCTTTTGCGACTATACCGCTAGCTAGGTAGTTAGCATAGTCGGCGTACCATGGTTCTTCCTTATATTCCACCATTTCCAGGGACTCAGTTGGAAATTTTTCGTTGATTTGCTCGTCCCTGGTTGCCTCTAAAGTTGGGTCCTCTAAGCGTGAAAGATGATCTGCTGCGGTATTTTCTACTCCTCTTTTGTCCTTGATTTCAATGTCAAATTCTTGGAGGAGTAGAATCCACCTAATCAAACGTGGTTTTGCGTCTTGCTTCTTGAAGAGATATCGAATGGCTGCATGGTCTGTATAGACTATAGTTTTAGAAAGAACAAGATAAGAACGAAATTTATCAAAAGCAAATACCACAGGTAGTAACTCTTTTTCAGTTGTTGTGTAATTTTCTTGTGCATCATTAAGTGTTTTACTAGCATAATAGATTGGGTGGAAATGCTTTTCTTTTCTCTGTCCCAAAACAGCTCCAACTGCAAAGTCACTGGCATCACACATGATTTCGAAAGGAAATTTCCAATCAGGCGCTATCATGATAGGTGCATTGACTAGCATTTCCTTTAGGGTTAGAAATGCTTGATTGCAATCCTTGTCAAAGATGAAAGGAGCATCTTTTTCAAGTAACTTCGTTAGAGGCCTTGAGATTTTTGAAAAGTCTTTGATAAATCGCGTATAAAATCCGGCATGCCCTAGGAAACTTCTGATAGCTCTTACGGAGGATGGAGGTGGTAATCTAGAAATGGTATCTATTTTGGCTCGATCCACCTCCATTCCTTCGCTTGTGATTTTGTGACCGAGTACTATTCCATCCGTTACCATGAAATGGCATTTTTCCCAATTAAAGGCGAGGTTAGTTTCCTCACATCGGGATAGCATTCGTTCAAGGTTATCGAGGCATTGGTCATATGAATCCCCAAAGATAGAGAAGTCGTCCATGAAGACTTCCATTGTCTTTTCTATCATGTCATGAAAAATAGCTACCATGCAACGTTGGAATGTTGCTGGGGCATTACATAGACCAAACGGCATGCGTCGATAAGCAAAAGTTCCATAGGGACATGTGAAAGTTGTCTTTTCTTGGTCTTCGGGTGCTATCGGAATTTGAAAGTAACCTGAAAAACCATCCAAGAAACAGTAAAATTTATGACCGGATAATCTTTCTAACATTTGATCAATGAAGGGTAAAGGAAAATGATCCTTTCTTGTTGCTTCATTTAATCGTCTATAATCTATACATACTCTCCATCCTGTGACGGTTCTCGTTGGTATTAGTTCATTCTTTTCGTTAGTTATTACCGTCATACCTCCTTTCTTTGGAACTACTTGGACGGGACTCACCCAAGGACTATCGGAGATAGGATAGATAAGTCCGGCGTCAAGTAACTTGATGACTTCGTTTTTTACCACTTCTTGAACATTTGGATTTACTCGACATTGTGGTTGTATGACTGATTTGTAGTCATCATTCATCAAAATTTTGTGTGTGCACATAGAAGGACTAATTCCTTTTATGTCAACAAGTTTCCAAGCTATTGCATTTTTGTGTTTTTTCAAAAGATTAATTAATTTTTATTTTTCTAAGTTATCTAATTTAGATGAAATAATTACAGGTAACTTACCATCTTTGTCTAGAAAAGCATATTCCAATCCTTTTGGAAGTTCTTTGAGCTCAAGTGGTGGGTCTTTAGGAGACTCCTTATTTGGTTGCTCGTTTCGATCAAGAACTTTAAAAGTTTGTTCTATGGCGACCTCTTCTTCAACAAAGTGGTCAATCTCTTCACTTGTATCGGGTGGTTCATCTTCATCTTCAATTAGGGGGTCATTATTGCCGAATGGATATTTCATTGACCGTTCGAGATCGACACTTCTTTTAAATGCCCCTAATTGAAGAGGTAGATTATTGAACTTCCGGTTTTTCAAAGCTTCGTGAGTTTTTACAAATGGTCGTCCCAACACTAGAGGAGCGTCATCGAGGATGACGAAGTCGGTTGGGATTACCATTTGATTTGTTTGAACCAAGACATCTTCAACTATACCGATTGATTTTATTACTTTCCGATTGGATAGAAAAATGGGTATTTGAAGTGGAGAAAAATCACTAATACTTAATTTTTCGAAAATGTAGTTAGGCATTATGTTAACACAAAGATCTTTATCGATTGTGACATTACTAATAAACGAATTTTGAAAGAAACATGGAACCGGTGTAATGTTCATTTCAAATGGGTCTTCTTTTATTAGTGAAGTTTGATCATTAGTTAACTTAACACTTACCGTTTCGTCAATTTTAGTGTTAGTGTTTAACTCTTTTAAAAACTTAGCATGAGTGGGTACTAAACAATGATTTTCGAAAGAAGGTGTCAAGAGATTAATTTCTTCAAAATTAGACTCTTCTTGGATTTTAACGTTGTCGGACTCACCTTTTTCGTTGTTTAACTCATGTGTCGGTTTTTCACTTATTTGTTCTTCCATTTTTACATTTTCAGTTATCTCTTCTTTTTTTAATTCTTCTCTTGCGCGGGACTCCTCTTCCCTTGCGCGAGCTTCTTTTATACATCGATCGATAACTCTAATGTGTTCTAATATCCTATCGGTCACTTCGGTTATAGAA
>JARYGA010041372.1:0-26210 GCA_030545235.1 Helianthus tuberosus
TTTTCATGCATAATTGGTATTTAAGCATATGTAACCCAAACTATTGTCATTTAACTGATTATACAACACACTTAAACACGTTTAGGCATATAATACTTGTCATAGGACTAGTTAGGCATTCCGAACGCGTTTTACGCGAACGACGCGTTAAAGTAGCGTAGGCTACCTAAACGGGTCGTAACGGGTCGAAAGCACTTAGGATAGGTTTCGACTTAGTAGGTAGGCTTTGTTAAACGATATCATAAGAATTCCAATACTCATTTGGTTTACGGAACCTCATCCTATCCGATCTTCCGATTTAGGTCCGGTTTATTAATATAGTTACCTATATTAGGTGCCGTTGATTCCGTGATCCCTCTAGCTTTGCTTGGTTGTTATTAAAGACTTCTAAGCATCCTCAGGTGAGTACATAGTCTCCTCTTTTACTATTTTCAAATGTTTTGGGGTGAAATATGTGTACCTATTTGTTATGTTCATGATTTCAAAGTATAATTGATTATACATATTAGTACTTAACTTTTGACAAACTGAATGATTACTTATGGTTTAAACACTAATTTTTCAAAGATTATAAAATTAATTGTTGGATTGTACTTATTTTATATGTTCACCAGACCGATTGGTAGTATGATATAGCGCTATAGGATTTGACACCCCATTCCTGTTGTATGGAATGTCAGAAACCGATATTTTATCCAAATAGGGATTGCATTTGTGGTATTTCTATAGTCTCAAAGGTGTATTTTAATACCCTAAGGTTTGGTTGAATTCTAAATCACATTTTTGTTGTATATTTTGTTATGCTCTCAAAGGTATAGTTTGATATGCTCTCATATGTGATATTGTAAAAAACGACATATATTTTGTTAATCACTAAAACATAGTTTAATATGTTATTTACAAAACCAAAGCATAGTTTAATATGTTAAGTATAAAACCAAAGTATATTTTTGATATACTACTAAAAACTATTATTTTGACGACTAAAGTATATTTAATATACTATCTGTTTAACGATTTTTGGAAACGAAATATATTTTGATATATTACTTATTCGACTTTCTTAAAACCAAGTTATATTTTATATAAACTACAAACCTTTTTATCAAAACATTGTTTTACAAACAACATATTTTACACAAACTCATTTTACTTAATTATTTGTTTGTGCATCACTCTTTTATATAAGCAAATTTCTTATAAATTTTCGCATGATTTATAAGGAAAACATTTTCAAGTTCATGACTACTTTTTGTTAAACATTCTTTTAAACTTACGAGTCATGAATCATGCATTAATAAAACATATGTATCTCACAGGCATTTTTATGCTGACGTACCTATTTTTACACATTTCAGGTGCTGCTATGTGATGATTGTTGATACATGCTATACATAGGATGGACTCGTGCCTTAGCGACTTTAAAACTTGAAAGACAATAATTGTATTTATTTGATTTGTAATAAAACAATGAGTTCAATAAATCAATAAAACAAAATTATTTAATCTTCTTTGTTGTAATAAAACCATGGTTGTGAAACAATGATTCTGTTACGACACTCCCCGACGTTTCCGCCACGATTTGTTGTTTTACGTGGTCGGGGTGTGACAAATCTGGTCATAATCTTCTTTTTTCAGATTTGTATTTCCGATTTTTCCGGCGACTAGACTTTCATATGATTCTAAGATCGAAGCAAGAAACACCATTTGTTGTTTCGCTGTCTCTTCATTGAAGTTTTGAGCATTGTTTTGGTTCACAACAATGTTACATTGAAACACATTTTTTGGAACATTTTGTTGTTACTGATTCCCTTGAATTGACGAAGAAGAACCTCCATGATAACCACTGCTAGGTAGAGAGCTGCTGCTTTTGTGTTCTTGAGTCATCGTGTTTGAGCTTTCAGTAGAAAATGCGGTTTTCGGTGAAGTGTTTTTCAGAATCATACTACCCCTGTAGTAAAGATCGACGTTATGTTGATATGGGGTATTGTTTACTTTGTTCATTTTCTTGATTTCCAACTCATGACTCTCAAATCTTTCAATCAACCAGTCAACTGTCATTTCTGACATTGCTTTTGTGTTTTTCAGAACCAGACCAGAGTATTGCCAATCTTTCTCATCTGGCAGGGATTCCAATAGCTTTTCAACCATCTCTTCTTCGGTAAATGCGATCCCATTTCTGTTGAGTTCTATCTTCAGATGGCAAAACCGCTCAATCATCTTTACTACAGTTTCATTCTTCATACATGCAAATAAGTCAAACTCCTTTTTCAGCAGACGTTTCTTGTTTTTCACAATCTTTTCTCCTCCAATACACTTCTTTTCTAGCTTAGCCCACAAATCCTTTGAATTATCGTATCTAATCAAAGAAATAATATCGTTTCTGAAGGATTGATGTAACAGGGCTACACACTTTTGTTCAGCAATAAACAAGTCTTGTTCATTTTCAGCCAAGTTTTCATAATCTTTTCTTCCAATATCATAACCGTTCTTCATATACCTCCAACTCATGTAAGCAAAAGCTTTCAACCAACCATCAAACCTATCTACCCATCGGTTGTAGTCTTCAATCGCCACCAGCTTCGGCGGCTTATTATACATTCCATAGGTGTTGTCGACACTAAGAGAATCTGCGATCGCCTTTTTCGGATTTAGATTGGTATTGGTGTTTGTATTTGTCGATGCATCTCCGATGTTGTATGCAAAGACATCACTGAACGGGTTCAAGAATTCGTCTCCCATCTTGAAAATACCTAAAAAGGTCAAATACTTAGAAAAATTTCACAACTTTCAAAAACTTGAAACTGGTGCACTTGGATAGAATGGTGATCCGATCGAGTGGTGATTCAATCGGATGACACAAATAGGTAATGAACCAAGTTGTCAAGTGTCAGATAGCAAGTGTTGAATGGCTATCCAATCGGATGGTCGTTCGATCGAGTGACACTTGAACTTTCAAAGACACTTAAACCACAAAGCTAATCCGATGGGTTGGTGATCCAATCGAACGAGCAATGACATCAGCAAACAGATAAGCACAGATGTAGGCCAATCCGATCGGATGGTGATCCGATCGGTATGATGACGTTAGCAAATGCGAAGAACACGACATAGTTTTTGATCGATTTGATTCAGTTTTAGTCTGAATTTTTTAATGAAACTTTGTAGGATTGTTCTATGTTCAATTCCGATTCCAATGATATCAAATTTAGTCAAATTTGTCCGTGAAATTTGGCTTAATTTTGAGTTTCTGTGGTTTTAAGGTGTGAAAATGTAAAAAACTGCAAGAAATGAGGTAGAAGATGAAGAATTTGTCAAAATCTCCGGTGAGATTTGACTGAAATCTGAAGTAGAAGGATGAAATCTCGGTGAAATGTTGTTGCAATCTCTCATTCGGCTTCTCGAGGCTCTGATACCACTTGTTAGGCCACGTGTGGGATCTGTTCTGGTGAGAGAACGCAGCTGAATCGATCAGTGACGAGGTGCGGAATCTCTCGTTACCGTCAGAGTATCACAAATAGCGGTTTCAAAGCTTAACATGTCGTCCGACTTCATTGATTGATGTTGAAAGTACACAAGAACCAAATGAAAGAGAGACTGACAGAGCTTCGCTACAATGATCAGCAAAAGGTTCTAAACAACTACCACTAGCATACTATTTATATGCAATCAGGGAAGGTTATAGTGTCACCCGGTCGGTTGGTCATCCGGTCGGTTGGTCATCCGGTCGGTTGGTCATCCGATCGGATGGCCATCCGTTCGGTTGACACAAGTCTCCCGACGGATTTCACTTTGACAAATAAGCACCGCTCCCTGAATTGTCTAGACACAAACATAAACATACATATACAAAAATACATACACAGCACAAAATGCACAAGACTCGATGCAGACGGAAGCTACAGACATATGTACTAACAGTGATTAGAATGTTATATGTAAGATATGTCATGCAATATTATGGAAAGATGAGGCTGCTAGAGGGAAATCAAAAGATCGTATTAACACAAGTTATTCAGTATGTTGTGGAAATGGTAAACTAGAGCTTCCTCCATTTAAGGAACCCCCACAACAATATAAGAATCTTTATAACGGGTTGGATTCTAAAAGCAAGTATTTTTTGAAGAACATAAACGTTATTATTCGATGTTTTCATTTACGTCCATGGGTGGAAAGGTTGATCATTTTGTTAATAAAGGAAAAGGTCCTTTTGTATTTAGACTTGGTGGTCAAAATTGCCATTATATTGGAAGTCTTTCACCTGAAGATGGATCTAAACCAAAGTTCTGTCAGTTATATATATGATACTAATAAGGAACTTTCTAATAGACAAGCGGTGTCACACCCCCAAAAATACCCCAAGCGATAACCCCCGCGAGGCGTGTGACGTAGCAGGATCTAGCGACCAATCATATTGAACTCATATAAAATTTTAATTAGAAACTTTCATTCATTAAAACAAAGTGTTACATTACATAAAGTATAGCTCAAAGTGTTCAGCAAAAGCATAAATCGTCAGTTACGTATTTCGTAAACCCAGTGTATGACATTTATTAAACTCGTCTCGTGTTTCCATATATCACGACCCATGACCACTCCAGCTTCCTAGACAGCAAGTTCCACATCCACACATATCTATGACCTGCGAGCATGTAAACAAGTGTATCAGACAACGCTGGTGAGTTCACAGTTTTATGAAAACGTTTGGCTACCAAGTGTTTAATCCAGTTTAATAACAATTCCGAAAGTAATGTAGATAATAACTCGAGTACCGTACAAGATGGCGTCAGATTGTTTGCCCGTCCCCAATGCCCCCTATCATAGCATTGGTCATGATTAAGGTCATTAGTTCACGCCCGTCCTCTCAGGTATGGTGTGAGGTTGCCAAGCCTAATAGCGCTATCAACTAACACCCCGTTACCTCTCTGGTAAGTATTCGGTAGAAGATGGGACTTATGGTTATAGGAAATGAGTGTATTATCCAACATCCCAGTTTTTACCCAGAAAAGACCTATTCCTCTCAGGAATACCCGTTTGATTGTCCCACCCACCGGGACGCATGCGCAAGAGGAGTGAACTCACCTTAGACTGCTCGGTATGTTACGTTACATTACCCGTTCCAAGTTGGTCAACCAAACCCTACCGAGGTTTCCAAAGATGATCAGTTTCGTAAACACATATCCAAATCACGTATTCAGCAAATCACATGTAACACCATTGTCACGTAACACATAGCAAGCGCTTAGATTTCATACACGTTCATAACACAAGTTCATGTTCCAAACAGTAGTTACCAATAAAATCAGTTCATAATCAATTAAATCACATGTTTTCATAGATTGCATTCGCCACAAGGATCACCATATAACACATAGCAAGTACTCATATCTCATACAAGTCCTCGTCTCACATGCATATCTCATAACAACACTTAACAGGTGAGTTTGTACTCACACAAGTCAAATCAGCTTCCTCATTACTAATCAAAATTATTAACATGCAACAAATAGAATTTTATAAACACAAATATCCATTATCATATACATCATAAACTGTTTAACTGTTCTGTCCATTTGCTCTTTTGCAGCATCTCCATGTAGGACCAGTTCTTCGTGGGATGCCTCCATGGGGAAGAACCCTAATGGCAAAGAACTTTTCTTCGTCGAGATTGACGAAGAACCCTAGTGGTTCATCAACAACCAGTTAACGAAGAACCAGGTTCTTCATCGAATTACGTTCTTCGTGGGAGAAGTCTTTCGTCGCTGTCCTCATCAGACAGTTACAATTCCCTTAGTTCTAGCCATAACAGATGCTAACAAGTTTGACAGTTTTCCAAATCAGATTAAACGACACCTTTAATCATGATTATGCACCCTAATTATAAACAATCATCAATATTCAAGAACACTAATATCAGTTTTCTGTTAACAAGTAATTAAACACATTCAAATCTGATCGCATCAATTTAGCAATTGAAGTCCACGAAAATTCCAATCATTAACATCATGCACCCCTAGCCTATCGAGTTACATGTGTTATCATCATATACACCAACAGTCCGTCAATTGTTTAACATAGCAAGTTCATCACATTAACAATCACAAACGATTCATATTCGCATATTATGTGGACACTATCAAAATCTAACATACATGCAAACCCTAAATCATGGGTTTCACTTCCATGATCACTTCAAGATCTGATAACAGTTTGTCCTCATACACATCATTCATACTACTAATGTATGTTTAACATGATTTCCCTACAACCCTAGGTCACATGAATCTCATAACACACAATAAGTGAACATCGAATCAAAAGGGTACCAAGACACTAACTGTGAGATGCCGAGACCGAGAAGAACCGTTGCAGAGGAGCGCTGGAACGAGAGGGAAATGTGCGGTTTCGAGGAGAGGGTTTGACGGGTTCAAGGGGCTGCCATCTTGTACGTGTGTGATTGAAAAGAGATTAGGGTTTTAATGCAAGGAGGTTGTAATTACCCCCACCTGCACCTCGTATACAAAGGAATCAGTGAGCTGGGCTCCAGAACAGTTGGGCCGAGAGCCCTTTTCGGAGAACGACCCTCTTGATGAAGAACCTTCTTCATCAAGGAGTGTTTGTAGTGAAGAACCCTAGTTCTTCATCGACTTGGGTTTTTCGTGAACATTAAACATTAAACAACCAAACATAACCACACATTAATCATTCATATATCGTGCACATGTTACAACGCAAAACCAATTGTGAAGACAGGGTTGTGAAACAAGTGATGCGTAGAGGAAGGACCTTGGGATCTCGGGTTGTCACATCATCCCCAACATGAAAGAAATTTCGTCCCGAAATTTAATAAGTAGCCCAAAGCAGCTAGGTGTTTGATTAGGATGACTGTGGATTTTCCTCGGGTGCCACATCATCCCCAACTTGAAAGAAATTTCGTCCCAAAATTCACTAGTCTCATCAGAATTTGGTTCCGCCGTTTTGCACAGTTGCGGATACTTGAGCTTCATCTGATCTTCGCGTTCCCACGTGAACTCCGGTCCACGTCTTGAGTTCCAACAAACTCTCACGATTGGAATCCGACTGTGCTTACGAACCTTAACTTTCCAGTCCATGATTTCAATAGGTTTCTCAACACACTATGACTTATCATCGACCTATGGTTCTTGCAAAGAGACCGCAAGTGTTTTGTCGGACAAGCACTTCTTCGGATTTGAGACGTGAACAACAACGTGAACGTTGCGCACTTTTTAAGATAACTCGAGTTTGTAGGCCATCTTGTTGATTCTCTCCAGAATTCCGAATGGCCCAAGGTATCGTGAATTAAGGTTGCTGCGCTTCCAAAAGCGCACCTCACCCTCCCAGGGTGAAACTTTCAACGCAAAATAATTTCCCTCTGCGAATTCTAAGGGTTTCCTACGCTTAACGGCTTTTCTAGTGGTCATGCATTACCGCCATATGATTTCTGATCTAAACAATCTTCCCAAGTGTTTCGAGTACAAGTCCCGATCTGTGATTTGGTTGTCACCCACCTCAGCCCAACAAAGAGATCGGCATTGTCGTTCATACAATGCCTCGAACGGAGCTGCCTGAATACTAGAATGGTAGTTGTTGCGGTGAAACTCTCACAAAAGTAAATGCCTTAACTTTTACCAAAGTCAATCACACAGGCTCGCAGCATGTCTTCGAGTGTCTGGATGGTCCGCTCACTCCGACCATCTTTCTGAGGGTGTAATAAGCAGTGCTCATGTCTAGACGTGAGCCAAAAGGTTTGTGCATCATCTACCACAAGTTGGATATAAACACGTATCACGATAAGAGATAATAGGAGTTGGTACCCCGTGCTTAGGAACCGCCTCTCTCAGAGAAATATTCACAAGTTGCGAAGACTCGTCAGTTTCCTTGATTGCAAGAAAGTGTGCTGGTTACGTGAGACAGTCAACGTTCACCCTGGTGGTATCATTTCCGTTTTGAGTTTTAGGTAGTCCTGTGACAAAATCTATGGCAGTCTGTTCCCATTTCCATATGGGTACTTCTGGTTGCTGACACAAACCAGAGGGTTTCTAATATTAAACCTTGACTTTCGCACAAGTTAAACATCGTTCACATACATTATCATGTGGGCCTTCATGCCCAGTCAAGTTCCCCAGGTTGCCGTATGGTGGGACTCATATCTGCCCTATAAGGTAGCGGATACTGTCCGACTTTTGCTAGAAGTTGTTTCCCCATGCCCCACATAGGTTCAGCCTGAAGATTCTCTTCCTTGAATGCTTCGGTTTTGGCAGAACGAATCTGATCAGGTGGGTTAGAGTCGATGGTGAGCTACAAAGCTCGTGCATGTTTAGGTTTCACAGTCGTAATCGTTCAAGAGTTCCATTCAGCATCACCGTCGCATGTTTAAATCTTTCTGAGCAATACTGAAGGCCCTTGTGATCGGTCTAAATAGCGCCTTTGGTACCGTACAAGGAACATCTCCAGATTCTAAATCCAAAGGCTAAGGCTTCCATCCCAGGTTGTGAGTCGTGCAATTTTTCTTGTAAATCTACAACTGTTGAGAAACCTAAGCTATCACTTTCTCGTGTTGCACCCGCATGCAATCGAGACTCTGAATCGAGACAAAATGTTACACTTACCAGACCACCTGTACCATCGGGTAAGGACAACATTCAGTGCATTACAGAGTTTAGTTTCAAAGTTGAAAAGACGTTCTCCTATTCTGATCTCCATGAATATACAGACCCTGCTGTGTTAAAGCGATACTGTACAATCTTCAAAAGTTCCTTGATGGATCTGCGATGGTACTTAACGAGACCAAAATTGTCGCACCTCCGAAGGACTCTTCTGTACCGATCAATTTCTAATAGAATGGGTCTTAACGGGATCCGCATGTATTCCCAAATTGTTGACTATGTGATCACGAAAGTGTACTTCTCGAATCCAGAGGTCACACATAGAAAGACTTCGCGTGGAGTTGCTCCTCCCCCAGGAGCTGTAAGATAAGTTACAAGTGCCACTCATGGTGTTCCCTTCTCCTGAAAATGATTCAAAACATCTCAATAAACACGGATGATTCATGTGATCCATAAGGCTGCTAGTGTGTTGAATAACTCAAAGGTCATGGTATAGAAAATCGTAATGGCCGTACTGCGTTCGATATGCCGTTTTAGGAAAATTATCCCCTTGGACTTCCATCTGACGATAGTTCGTTCGTTAGTCAATCCTCGAATAGGAGCTTGACCCTCGCAACTAGTCAACAGATTGTCAATACATGGTCATGGCGAACGGTTCTTGACAGTCACCTTGTTGAGTTCTCGATAATCAGTACACATACGAAAAGGCCTATCTTTCTTCTTCACGGATAGAACTAGGGCTCCGCAAAGTGAAAAAGACTAGGACCGACAAAACTCCTGTCCAATAGTTCCCGAAGTTGATTAGACAGTCCTTGTGACTGTTCTGGTGCAAGATGGTAAGGAGTACGAGTAATCAGGGCTGCCCCTGGCGTGAGATCAAACTGAGATTCTACATAACAGTTGTGGAAGTAAACCTGAAAGTTCTTCGGGTAGCACATCGGGAGTAATCATGAATAGTTGGTGGATCCTTGATCCTCTTTTCCTTTGCCTTAGCATCAGTAATGAGTGCTAACACAGTGGGGTAATTCCTCCGTAGACACTTCGGGGCTCTCATAGATGAAATGACGCCAACCTTTGCACCACTCAAACGCCTTAGGACAAATAACGATTCTCCACTAGGAAGAGGGATACACAGAGTTTCCTCCTCACAGAGTGTATCAGCGCGATATCTGGATAACCAGTCCACACGATCTACTGCATCGAAACTATCAAGGGTAACGAAAAGAAGGTCGATGTCGAACACTCGATCCAGAAGGTCGAGTTTGCATCCCCACGAACATGTGAGGCTTCAATTGGCTGGCCATTGGCCGATTCTACCACATGTTTGGTTTCAAGAAGTGTCGGTGTCCAACAAAAAAGGGGGAGAAAGGTTATTCACACAAATGTACAAGTCACTATGTTGTTATCATTCCTGGCGTCACCCACGCCAGCCGTAGGGACTCCTCCACAAGCACCATTTTCACCGTCGTTGTTATCGTCGAAGTCTCATTCATTCCCATACTAAAGATTTTGAGTACGAACACTTTGTTGCCACCGTGGCCGTTGTCTCTAATGTCACTGCTTTGGAAACAGTTATCTGTGATTTTTGCCAATAGGGTCCACCTTCTCGCTGTTCTTGTCACGTCCTAGGGTACTACCCATGTCACTGATAACTACGCGTTCCATACTCCGATTAATTGTCAGCATTTATGCCTCGATTTATTCATAAGAGTTGGCTCCCAAAGGTCGCCGACTGGGGTTAGGGACTCGATTGAAATCAATATGCTGGTGTTCGTTGTGAGAAATTAGAGCCGTCATATTACTGGGGTCGGTAAGGTATCACGTTCTACTTCTTGTCCATCGGTCTTGTGTGTTGATTGTATAATGCACGGTGAGTCGTTAAAGAATTACAGAGGTGACCCTATTTTTGGATCTAAATCATCAACTCATTGAGTTCAAGTAAACGAGAAAAGTGGGGAAGTAAAGACCAAACATTCGACGCTTCAACAGCTAACTCAAAGACATTCGTACTAGCACCCAACATTCTTATACGGTCCGCTAGACATTCAGATGAGTGTTCGGATAACACTCGATAGCATCGAGTTTCGTAAAGATTCAGAGGAGAGTGAATGGATCATGTTCGAATAGGAGACAATCATCGCTATAACCCCTATGGATCGTCGTGTTTCACATTAAGTCGAATAATGGAATGGAACCCCTTTCACACTTGGTAGGCCTCGCTGCGACTCACTTGCATCCCACATTATTATTATGTGTGCACCCACAATAATAATATGATTTACATGCTCATCTCAGTTCCTCCTAACTCGTGTTAAATGGTTCCTCAGACTCGAGTAGCAGGACAAGGAACATCATAAAACATGGGTCACAAATGTTTAGGGGAAACGCCACACTACCAATCACATAACACAGGCAAGTAACTCATGAATTCATATTGTAGTGCTTAATGTGCCATCACATGCAATATTATACATAAGTGATCACTAGTTATGCAGTGCAATGAGTAAACGAGAGACGAACCTTGCAATCTGGAGCTGATTGTCATGGTCGTATTCAGTACCGTTCGGTTATAGTCTGGTTTTATAAAAACGTTTTAAAACCAAGTTAACTATAACCTGTGGCTCTGATACCAATTGGCACACCCCCAAAAATACCCCAAGCGGAAACCCCCGCGAGGCGTGTGACGTACCAGGATCTAGCCACTAATCATATTGATTTCATACAAGATTTTAATTAGAAACTTTCATTCAGTAAAACAAAGTGTTACATTACATAAAGTATAGCTCAACGTGTTCAACGGAAGCATAAATCATCAGTTACGTATTTCGTAAACCCAGTGTATGACATTTATTAAAGTCGTCTCGTGTTTCCATGTATCACGACCCATGACCACTCCAGCTTCCAAGACAGCAAGTTCCACATCCACACATATCTATAACCTGCGAGCATGCAAACAAGTGTATCAGACAACGCTGGTGAGTTCACAGTTTTATGAAAACGTTTGGTTACCAAGTGTTTAATCCAGTTTAATAATAATTCTGAAAGTAATGTTGATAATAACTCGAGTACCGTACAAGATGGCATCAGATTGTTTGCTCGTCCCCAATGCCTCCTATCATAGCATTGGTCATGATTAAGGTCATTAGTTCATGCCCGTCCTCTCAGGTACAGTGTGAGGTTGCCAAGCCTAATAACGCTATCAACTAACACCCCATTACCTCTCAGGTAACTATTCGGTAGAAGATGGGACTTAAGGTGATAGGAAATGAGTGTATTATCCAACATCCCAGTTTTTACCCAGAAAATACCTATTCCTCTCAGGAATACCCGTTTGATTGTCCCACCCACCGGGACGCATGCTCAAGAGAAGTGAACTCACCTTAGACTGCTCGGTATGCTACGTTACATTACCCGTTCCAAGTTGGTCAACCAAACCCTACCGAGGTTACCAAAGATGATCAGTTTCGTAAACACATATCAAAATCACATATTCATCAAATCACATGTAACACCATTGTCACGTAACACATAGTAAGCGCTTAGATTTCATACACGTTCATAACACAAGTTCACGTTCCAAAGAGTAGTTACCAACAAAATCAGTTCATAATCAATTAAATCACGTGTTTTCACAGATTGCATTTGCCGCAAGGATCACCGTATAACACATAGCAAGTACTCATATCTCATACAAGTCCTCGTCTCACGTGCATGTCTCATAACAACACTTAACAGGTGAGTTTGCTACTCACACAAGTCAAATCAGCTTCCTCATTCCTAATCAACATTATTACATGCAATAAATAGAATTTTATAAACACAAATATCCATCATCATATACATCATAAACTGTTTAACTGTTATGTCCATTTGCTCTTTTGCAGCATCTCCATGAAGGACCAGTTCTTCATGGGATGCCTCCGTGGAGAAGAACCCTAATGGCAAAGAACTATTCTTCGTCGAGATTGAGTGTGACGAAGAACCCTAGTGGTTCGTCAAGAACCAGTCAATGAAGAACCAGGTTCTTCGTCGAATTACATTATTCGTGGGAGAAGTCTTTCGTAGCTGTCCTCATCAGACAGTTACAATTCCCTTAGTTCCAGCCGTAACAGATGCTAACAAGTTTGACAGTTATCCAAATCAGATTAAACGACACCTTTAATCATGATTATGCACCCTAATTATAAACAATCAACAATATTTAAGAACACTAATATCAGTTTTCTGTTAACAAGTAATTAAACACATTCAAATCTGATCGCATCAATTTAGCAATTGAAGTCCACGAAAATACCAATCATTAACATCATGCACCCCTAGCCTATCGATTTACATGTGTTATCATCATATACACCAACAGTCCGTCAATTGCTTAACTTAGCAAGTTCATCACATTAACAATCACAATCGATTCATATTCGCATATTATGTGGACACTATCAAAATCTAACATACATGCAAACCCTAAATCATGGGTTTCACTTCCATGATCACTTCAAGATCTGATAACAGTTTGTCCTCATACACATCATTCATACTACTCATGTCTGTTTAACATGATTTCCCTACAACCCTAGGTCACCTGAATCTCATAACACACAATAAGTGAATATCGAATCAAAAGGGTACTAACACACTAACCGTGAGATGCGGAGACCGAGAAGAACCGTTGCAGAGGAGCGCTGGAACGAGAGGGGAATGTGCGGCTTTCAGGAGAGGGTTTGACGGGTTCAAGGGGCTGCCATCTTGTATGTGTGTGATTGAAAAGAGATTAGGGTTTGTAATGAAAGGAGGTTGTAATTACCCCCACCTGCACCTCGTATACATAGGAATCAGTGGGCTGGGCTCCAGAACAGTTGGGCCGAGAGCCCTTTCCTGCGAAGGACCCTCTTGATGAAGAACCTTCTTCGTCAAGGAGTGTGTGTGACGAAGAACCCTAGTTCTTCATCGACTTGGGTTTTTCGTGAACATTAAACATTAAACAACCAAACATAACCAAACATAACCACACATTAATCATTCATATATCGTGCACATGTTACAACGCAAAACGAATTGTGAAGACAAGGTTGTGAAACAAGTGATGCGTAGAGGAAGGACCTTGGGATCTCGGGTTGTCACAAGCGGTTCTTAGGTTTGTATTTAATTGTATGCTTATATGTTATTTATAACATTGTTATACTATTATAAAACTTAAAGACTAACAATTAGTTTTTATTTTCTTACTTGTACACTGATACTAACAAAGCTTCTTCATCAACCACCGATCAAGTTGACCTTCAAATTATTGAATATCTAAAGAAAATGTTAGATTCGGAGAATGTTTTGGTGAAAAATTACCGTATGGTAAGAGATTCTTTCAAAGAAAATCCTCATTTGAATGTAAGGTTACGTCTCAATGGAAAGAGAGAAAAAGATGGGAGGACATACAATTTACCAACCACTTCAGAAGTAGCTGCTTTAATTGTTGGTGATATTGGTCATTCAAGATATTGTTGTAGAAACCAAAGAAGGTAATCTAAAACATATTAGTGAGCTACATCCTTTTTATCTTGCTTTTCAATATCCTTTGTTGTTTCCTTACAGTGAAGATTGTTATAGAGTTGACATCCTTCATAAGGGTCTTATTGCTTCCACAACAAATAAACAAAAAACTTGTAGCATACGCGGGTTCTTTGCTTACAGGATCCAAGATAGGGTTGGTGTTTTCTCACTAATCCTTTATTCTAGATGGCTTTTTCAACAATTCTTAGTGGATGCCTACACCATGATTGAAGCTGAAAGACGAAATTACATACATTTTCAACAAAAGTCTCTAAGATCTGAAACTTATGAGAATTTAAAAAAATTGTGTAACTGTGGTAATACAGACCTATCTAAGATAGAAAAAAGTACATCTTACCTTCTTCATTTACTGGTGGTTCCCGTTACATGATGCAAAATTATTTGGATGCAACGTCTATCTACAAGTGGTTTGGATATCCAAATATTTTTATAACAGTCACATGTATCCTAAGTGGCCTGAGGTGAAGTGGTTTCTTAAAGACAAAACCATCAATCCTGAAGACAGACCTGATATCCTTTGTCGATTGTTTAATGTAAAATTAGATTCGTTGATTAAAGACTTAAAGGACAAGTTACTACTTGGAAAAGTTTCAGCAGGTATGTTCCCACTTATTTACATAAGTTACATTTTTATGGAAAATATATTATGTTAAGTAAATAATAACAACTAATATTTACTATTTTGATTAATGTTTTTGTAGTTGTTTATACGGTGGAGTTTCAGAAGCGTGGATTGCCTCATGTGTATATATGTTTATTTATGGATCCTGCTCACAAGTTTCCAACAGTTGAACACATTGATCCACTAATTTCTGCTAAAATTCCAGACAAAAATGAAGACATGGAATTGTACACACTTGTCGGTGATTATATGATACATGGACCATGTGGTAGCCATAACATTAACTGTCCATGCATGGTTAATAAAAGGTGTTCAAAAAAATTTCCAAAACAATTCCGTGATCACACGTCTATTGATTCAAGTGGATTTCCTATATACAGAAGACGAGATAATGGAGCTTTTGTTGAAAAGTCTGGTGTCAAGCTAGATAATAAAAGTGTTGTGCCATACAACAAAACACTTTTGAAAAAATATCAGGACCATATTAATGTTGAGTGGTGTAATCAGGTCGGATCTATTAAATATCTATTCAAACATATCAACAAAGGTCCTGATAAGGTTACAGTTGCTGTTGATGATGGGAATGGAGAAGATGACGATGATCCACCGGTTGATGAGATTAAAAAATATTATGATTGTAGATATGTGTCTGCGTGTGAGGCTTCATGGCGTATATTTCGATATGATATTCATTACAGGTACCCATCTGTTATTCGACTACCTTTCCATCTTCCAAACCAACAAAATGTTGTATATGGCGCAGATGATTATATTGAAAATGTTCTTAACAATCCATCAGTGGCTTCTTCAATGTTTTTATCTTGGATGGAGTGCAACAAACATAACGAGCTTGCACGAACACTTACATATGTTGAATTTCCGATTAAGTTTGTTTGGAAATCAAACGAACGATGTTGGCGACCTATGCAGACTGCAAAATCAATTGGTCACATTCATTCTGTTTGTCCGGCTCTTGGCGAGTCTTATTTTTTAAGGTTTCTCTTAAATAAGGTTAAAGGTCCAAAATGCTTAGATGACATTCTTGCGGTAAATGGACGTAAATTTAAGACATTTAGAGAAGCGTGTTATGCTAGAGGATTGTTAGATGATGACAAAGAGTATATTGAAGCTATTCAAGAAGCAAGTATTACAGGTTTGCCAAATTATATACGTTCTTTGTTTGTCATCATGTTGATGTCTAATACCATTTCAAGGCCAGAACATGTATGGCAAAAACATGGAAAATTTTAGCAGAAGGGATCCTTTATAAACAACGTCAAATTATAGGTGTTGAAGGTATTAGTCCTGTTTATTTATAACTATTATAATTTTCATTATTTATAAGTTATTACTTTATAATTTTGCATATTTAGTTTTCAGATGTACACTTTGATGATGAACATATAAAAAACTTTACTTTGTGCGAGATTGAGAAAATTTTAAATCGCAAGAATTCCACCTTAAGAAATTGGAGTACAATGCCTTATCCTGACTTTGACTTTGCCGATTCTTTGGATAATCGATTAATTCCTGAGGAGATAGATTATGATAAGAACAAAAAGAAGAAGGAGTTCGATAACCTTTTTTCTTCGTTAACTGTAGGTCCCTAGAGGAGGATCTAGAACACCTTCTCCTTGTTACCGAACACACCCGCAACTGCGTAATCCAAGCGGGTATGCAACCAAGACAAAGAACACAAACACAAGAACAAGATTCAACGATTAAAGCTCAAATGTGTATAGATCCAACATAGTTTGATTACAAGAATGATACAAGAAAACTCTCAAACTCTCTGTAAACTCTCACTGTGTTCACTCTGTGTTCTGACTAAATGATAAACAGGTGCCTGTATTTTTAGGCCCAACACCCAGTAACCCTACGAAGAATGGATACTGGGCTCACGAACATACATCAGGCCCACGAAGAATGGAATCTTTGTGGACCATTCCAACGAACACTCAATCTCATGAAGAATTAATGTTCGTGGTGAACAATCATTGTACAACAAATCAATGTTCGCCAATACATAATCATGGACGAACCCTTCATTCTTCATCACATGTAGGGATTCTTCGTTGGGCTCCATTGGACTGATTCTTGGTAGACTTCATGCAAGCCTTTCATTGCCTTCATGCAAGGACTTGTAGATCACAAGCAACAATACACTAACATCGTACTGGGTCAAGATAGGAGGATATCTTGACCCCAGCCTTCACTTCGAGATACGGGCGAACCGCAACGAGCCGTATCCATAATAGTTCATCAACAAACTCCCCCTTGGATGCTGCTCGTGATGTTCATTCTTCACGTTGTCGGATCTTCAGATGTCTTCACGTCTCACAAACGGGGTGTGTATCAACAAACTTCCCCTTGGATGCTGCTCGTGATGGTTCGATCTTCACATTGTAGGATCTTCAGACGTCTTCACTTGTCACTGTCAGGAGGTGTATCAGCAAACTCCCCCTTGAACGTTGCTCGTGAGACATTAATCTTCAAATTTTAGATCCTTGTGGTGTTGGTGAGTGGTCAACTACAACTTGATCATCTTAATTCTTTGATTGCATCCATGTCGTGTCTTCATTCCAAAGCTTGTCTTCTAACACGTTCTCTTTGCCTTTAGCTGGTTTGAGTGTCGCATCTGTACATACAAGAAAGCTAAACGCGTAATGAGAACAACTGCTTGGAATATAATCAAAATGACACACATGTGACCAACTCTCAATCAACTACTGACCGAAAACAGTTGAAAGTTGTAAAAAATTGATCAATTATAGATTTTAACTCTCAAAACTTGTTAACTTTGACCGTTTATGAAGATGCAATTATTTTTAGGTTTCGAACAGGTTTTAGGTGGTAAAGACTCGAGATCCAACATCGTACAATCAAAAATAATATAGAAATAAAATCATGTTGGATTTTATAAAGTTTATATTAAAACACACCAAAAATCTTTTTTGAATTTTTGCATATTTCAAATGTAAAGACGGAAAACAGTAAATAAATATATATAGAGATGCAAAAATTGAAAGCATTAAATAAATATTTACAGACATTCTTTTTGCTAGTTTAGAGGGTAAGAGAATCATATCAGTGTATGGTCATGCCAAAACACTCTTGTTGTTCAGTTAGTTAATATTAAGATAAGCATCCTATAATGAGTATCGGTATTGTTGTCAACTTAAGCTCAACTTATCAGATGTACTCACGGTTAGGGGATACGTTAAGGCATGATTTATACTTACCGACCTGTGTTCATCCACTCACGACACATTCCCGTATCAAGCTATGCACGAGAGTTCATCTTACTGGTGAGTATACCATTTATCATTTGTTTTCAACGTATATGGTGTGAGATAGTCACTTATTTTTGGATGAATACAAGCCCTATGTGATAAAATCACTTATTAAAGAGGACTTGATATTCGATGCATGCAGGGCATAAGAGCAAGTCAGTGAGTAGGTTAGTACCATCGTACCGACAAAGAGACGAACTTGACTCCCGGATAAACTGTGATATTTTATCACTTATTGATTGGGACATGTGATTGTTTATCACTTATTGAGGTCGTATGCATCAAGTATTATATACATGTTTGAATGATATATACACGTATGTATGGTATCATCAAAGATCTACACTTGCGTCCCCGTTGTTTTCGGTTAAAGAAACAACCATGATACCTAGATGATAAACAACATAAAGACCACATATCTCAGAACCTCGGCAATCTATCAAACGAAATTTCGGTACCAATACCATATGCCAATGAGTGGTTCCCACACAGTCTTCAGTCGATTTAGGTTTATATCACCCTGCATACTTTAAAATGATTGTGAGCCTACCGATACATCTTATATAGAGCTGCTTATCGTTTTTTATTTTAGGTTTAAAGAGGTTTCGACAGACCACTGATGTACTATCATTTTCTCTTTTTCTCGCTAGGAAATTCATTTTTGTTTTTCTATTGTTTTTGTGTTTTTGAAGTTTTTCGATGTTTTTGTATTTTAAAAATTTTTCAATGTTTTTGTATTTTTCATTTTTACTCCCACTAAAATGCAAAAAGTACGAGAAATTAGAAAACACAAATAAATATTTACAAAAATGATTTTCCGATGTTGGTTTACTCAGGCTTGACCTTAATGCCATTTACCATTAGTAAATAGTCAAATCGTGATTTGTCAAATGCTTTGGTAAAAAGGTTGGTACGTTGGTCATCGCTATGGAACTTAACAACATCGATAAGTCTTTTATCAAAACAATCACGTATGAAGTGATATTTGATTTCGATGTGTTTGGTCTTTGAATGCTGCACAGGATTTCTAGTGATCTGTAAGGCAGCAGAATTATCAACGAAAATAGGAGTAGATAGGAATTCAAAACCGTAATCGCGCATTCGTTTTTGAATCCACAGAACTTGGGAACAATAACTTGAGGTAGTAATGTATTCGGCTTCACAAGTTGATGTAGTGACACAAGTCTGCTTTTTGCACTGCCATGTGACCAGGCGATTTCCTAAAAACTGACATCTAGCCGTTGCGGATTTGCCGTCGATTTTGCAGCCACCAAAGTTAGAGTCACTAAACACGATCAAGTCGAAGCTATCATCCCTAGGGTACCAGAGACCGGTGTCCGGGCAACCCTTCAAATAGCAGAAAATCCTTTTTACAGCTGCTAGATGTGAGGCCTTCGGGTTGGCTTGATATCGGGCAAGCAGGCACGTAGGATACATTATGTCGGGCCTCGAGGCTGTGATATACATAAGAGATCCGATCATTGCGCGATAGAATGAAAAGTTAACACTTTCACCCTTCAAGTCCGGAGTAATCCCGTGATTCTGCGGAAGTGGGGTACCAATGGGCGTTGCTTCGGACATCTGGAACCGGCTCAAGATGTCACCGACATATTTAGTTTGATGGATGAATATCCCAGACTCTGTTTATTGAACTTGTCGGCCCAAAAAGAAATTCATTTCCCCTATGGCGCTCATCTTGAATTTCTCCTTCATAACACACTCGAACTCCCTACACAAAACATCGTTAGTGGAGCAAAAACTAATATCATCTACGTATACCTGAACCAATAGAAGATCTCCATTTTTTTCTTTGATGAAGAGAGTGCAATCGATAAGACCCCGGTGAAAACCGTTCTCCATCAGATAGTTAGATAAGGTTGCATACCAAGCTCTCGGTGCTTGATGTAATCCGTAGAGAGCTTTGTTGAGCAACCAAACTCGATCAGGATGAATAGGATCTTCAAAACCAGGAGGTTGTTTGACATATACCTCTTCTTCAACCACACCATGTAAGAATGCACTTTTCACGTCCATTTGGTAAACCTTGAATCCCCTGAAGGAAGCATAGGCTAGAAAAATCCGAATAGCTTCAAGACGTGCACCCGGTGCATATACTTCATTGTAGTCTATCCCTTCAACCTAACGAAAACCTTGAATAACTAATCCTGCCTTGTTTCTGACAACTACTCCACAGTCATATTTCTTGCATTTGAAAACCCAACAGATGCCAATCTTCTTGTAATTCTCAGGTTTTTCAACCAGTTTCTAGACACCTAGCTTCTAGAATTGTTGAAGTTCCTCCTGCGTAGCTTCTACCCAAGAATTATCCTTTAATGCTTCTTTCCAAGACTTTGGTTCTTCTTGTGAAACATAACACGTGAAAGACCAATCATTCTGTAAACCCGATTCTCTTGTTGCTGCATACAAGCCAGCATTGTTTTTGTTTCTCAATTGATTTCTCGTCTGTACGCCACTATGAACATTACCAATGATGTTTTGTTGAGGATGGGTATTATGGATTCTTGTTTCTGGATTATCTAGAACTAGAACATTTATACCCAGATTGTTGAAGTTGAGTTCAACAACCAAATCAATACCCTGAACTGGCGAAGAGGATGATGCAGTAGCTTCAGCTGTTTTAGGGCACTCCCCAGGGGGTGTAGACTCAGAAGTACCATGCACAACTGTTGCAGGAGCTTCTTGGTCTGCATCTAGAAATTCATCATCCTCTGAAGATTCGTTCAGTTCAGTAGCATCGTGAATGTCCTCATTCTCGAGAGCATTATTGTTAACTGATGATGATTCTTGATTGTTGACAATAATTGGACGAACCAACGGTGAATCTGTTGCGTTGTCACTCTCGAAAACATCTATGCCGCAACATCTACTACTTCTTCTTCAATATTGATCGAATTGAATAAGTCATCGTAATCAAACATCCATGGCTGACTAGGACATCTGACTGGCAATGTGTGCCTTTGTACTCTGACTTCAGACCGTTCCTCGATCCTTTTCGTTTCAAGATTCCAAAGTCTTAAATTTGGGGTGGCATACCCAAGAGAGTATCCCTCAATTTCTTTTGCCCCAAATTTACTATCAGGATCGATCATAGTGCAAGGAGCCCCAAACGGTTCAAGAAATTGTAAATCTAGTTTCCGTTTGTGCAGTAGCTCAAAGCCGGTCTTGTTGTGTCTTTTTACTGTAACGACTCGGTTCATCGTGTAGCATGCAGAGGCCACAACTTCACTCTAGAAAGGAATGGGAAACTGTGACTCTACCAACATAGTCCTTGCAGTTTCGATCAATGTTCTATTCTTACGCTCAGTGACGCCATTTTGTTGAGGAGTGTATCTGGCACTGAATTCATGAAGAATGCCTTTGGATTTGCAGAACTCCTCCATAGCATGATTCTTAAATTCAGTTCCATTATCGCTGTGTATGCGTCTTACTTTCAAAGTATACAAATTCTCAATCGGTGTGATCAAGTTGTTGATAATTTCGAAAGTTTCACTCTTGTGTGCCATAAACGCCACCCAAGAAAATCTTGAATAATCATCTGTCACCATGAGGCAGTACGAGTCATTGCTGATGCTTTTATGCTTGACAGGACCGAATAAATCCATGTGCAGGCATTCAAGCGGCACTACAACTGTGTTGATCTTCTTTATCGAGTGCGATTTCTTACTTTGTTTTCCTATCTGGCACGAAACACAGACGTCTTCAAGATGGAAGTTTTTTACAGGAACACCATGTTGGATCTGAGTTTGGTTTTGATTGTATTTTACATTTGAATTAGAATGAAGATGGATGAGTTGTGCAGCGGAATTAAGATGGAAACAAACTTTGCATACAATCAAACGAGAGTATTGCTTTGATCAAACATTTTTCACAAAGAACCGAAAGATTGAATTTATTTCAATTACGATTACAATGCAATGTTGAATACAAACTCCCCCTCAGCTAGAGCTCAGTGTTTGTTCGTGCAGAGAAGACGATTGTTGCAAGAGCTAATAGAACAGTACAGAGCACTGTCCTATTTATAGGCACTAACAAACCACTGAGCATCTAAGCTGACGTCACCATGAAAGTGACATCTAACCTCCTAACAAACTCTAACCTCTGATCAATACAAACAATGCTATACTAACTACTGCTATTACATTTCATTACACAAAAGACATAATAAACTACTGATGCATCCTTCCATTGATGTGAACCCAGCAGTACTTGTCTGGATCAGCAGTGCTTGACTCAAAACAGTAGATTGAACCGTCAGAGCTTTAGTCTTCCATCAGGTCTTTACTTGATCAGCAGTTTGTAGGTCAGCAGTTTGCACAATCAGTAGATAGGAGGTCAGCAGATGTTGAAAACCACTTTCAAGGGGAGAGACTTGTATGTAACATCTGCTTATTCTGGATCCACTATGTTGATCTAGTTTTAGCTTTTATTATCTGTTCCTCTGGTAGGGTTCAATCCCAACAATCTCCACCTGGAACAGATAATGCCAAAACTCTTCATTATTGTGGAAATTTATTGCCTCATCAACAGTTCCCTTATCTGACCTTTAAGTTGTAGCTCAAAGTCTAGGGCATTTGTGTCATCTTCATCCCTACCAAGTGGAAGATCAAGGAGATCCTGCATATCTTCAAGACTCAGGGCAAGAGCTTATTCCCTTGTTATTTTCTTCACTTCTCCATCAGACCTGAACATAGTCAATACATGGGTCTGTTTGTCAGTTTCCCTCTTTAGTACTTTTGAGCCTGATGGGTTTCTTGGGAGATTTTTATTTGAAGAGGTGTTTGGAGATGCTGGCCTATTTAGAACTGTCTGAGCAGTACTTGCAGGTTGACTCAGGCCAAGAGTATCTGCTATCATCTGTTTAATGCCTTCCTTTACACACTCACCTCCTGCCTTTAAGTCTGCCACTGTTTCAGTAACCAGTTGTTTGTGTGGCCTTCTTTTGTAGATGGCTGCACCAGCTGGAGCAGTGGCTCTCCTGATTTGCAGCTTTGATGGTCTCTTTGAAACCTCTGCTTCAAGATAGTCAGGTTTTTGTGGAACTGATGGATCTTTCTTTCTTAGCTCTTCCAACCTTTTTTAGGTGGCCCTGACTACATCTTCTTTCCATCTTACCACTTGATGTTTAGACCCATAATCAGCAGCAACGAGTTCCTCTTTCATTCTCTTCAGCTTAAGTGATTTTTCAGGCACATTCTTTTTGTATTTTGACCATTCTGGAGGAGTATGTTTGACCTTTTTCTTTATCATTTCTTGAATCCTGGCTGCTTCTTGCTCGAGCTCAGGAATGGTCCACTCCTTGTACATGTGCTTATCTCCCTTATATTTCTTTGTTGCCATGATGCTTTCAATGTAGTATTTTCTCAAAGTTTCATTTGCTTTTTCTGAGATCTGTTGACATACATTTTTTGCAAATTCTTCCAGGGATCTGACTTGTGTGAGCAAGTATTGATAGTTCTGCTGTATTTCCCTATCAGATTTCCATTGTGTATTTCTTTTTGAGATATCTTCTGCTTGCTTAGCCTTGATTTTTAAGAATTCTTCTATATTGTTAGGCCTGGGATATCCTTTAATTGATGACAATATCCTTTTGACAGGGTCATCCTCATAATAAAAGGACTTGATTTCTTCTCTGACTGCTATGAGCTCAAGAGGAAATTGAACACCTGCAGGAGCTAAGGGCTGTTGAGCTTGTACTGATAAAAGAGGAACAGGCTTGGGTATTGTAACAAGTGACAAAGATTTTGAAGATGTTGGTGGTGGTAAAATGTCATCATCTTTCAGGATTAGCCTTCTCCTTTTTGTTTGAGGAGGGACTGATGATGCTTTGGGTGGAACAGTGGTGGTAGTTTGAGTGGCAGTGGTTTGTGATTGACTAATAGTTGTTGAAACAACTGGTGCTTCAACCACTGTTGTCATTACAACAGATGTTATAACATCTGCTGTCTTCTGCTTTTTGGCAGGAGAAGATGGTGGTGAGGTTGTTTTTGGTGGTGATGGTGGTGGTGGTGGTAAGGCAGTGGTTGTGGTGTGTGTTGAAGTGATAACAGATGCTGAAACCTCTGAAGTACCATCAGTAGTTGATACAGCAGGAGTTACAACAGCTGTTTGGATGGAGATTTGATGTTGGTGGCTTTTGGATGGTGGTTTAGGAGTATGCTTTGTGAGTCTGGATGGTGTGGACTTGGGTTTCCTCACTTTTCTAGTGAGATTTCTTTTTAGCTCAGGATTTTGAACATCCTTCAGCCCAGAATAACCCTGCGCATTCAGCTCCATGTAAGCTCTTTTCTCTTTATTCCACCTTGACATATCCTTTGCCGCTTTGTCCCTTTTTACACTTGCTATAGCTTCATCAAGTGAATTTTTGGTAACATCAACCTTTTTGCTACCATCTGGCAAAGGTATCTGCTTGGTCATATTCTCCATTTCTGGTTCTATGTATAGACCATTATCTACTCCCTTTTTCCTCAATTTTCTCCCCCTTTTTGGCATTATCTGGGGGTAATTGATCGATGAAGAGCACAGTGGGAGGAGCAGTGCCAGTGGTTTCCAATATATGAGCCTTGAGAGCCTTGATGTCTGCTTGTGTGTTCTTGAACCTAGACTCCATTACATTTCTCAGCTTTTGTACATGTATTTCATGTTGCTGATCAGCCATTTGTGTTTGTTGTTGGAGAAAAGGTTGAAATAGATTTCAGAGCTCATTTGTAGCAGATGCTTGTGGTGGAGCAAGTGCTTGAGGTGGATCAACAGTGGATTGCATCTTTTGTATTGTCAACAACTGTTGTAGCATATCTTTGATATCTGCAACAGCTGTATCCAATTTGTCAACTCGTTCTGTCAAATCCTGATATTTTAAACCATCACCCAATTTAATGGGATCATCTGATTTCCCACTAGCAGTGGTTTTATCAGTGGTTGAGGTAGGGAGTGTACTCCAAACATTAACCACTGATGCCCCTTTTTCTTGGTACTGGGGTCTTCTTCCTTCAACACTTGACAATCTTTTTTATGTTGCTAGTGGTAAAAAAGATTCCACTGGTAGATGTCAGAGGTGCTATGGAAGGAATTGCCTCCAAGGAAGTCTTATTAATGTAACCACTGTCCAACTGTAAACTAGTGGGTTCAACAGTTGTAGTGGCTGCTTCACTTGGATTACCACCAAGAGTTACTTGTAACTCAAGGGGTGTAACCTCCTCAGGTTGTGTTGGTGGGTTAGCAAAGATTGATACATCAGACCCAGTCATTTGTTGAGGCATGTTCTCATTGATAGGTGATTGAGAAGGACTGGTTAGTGCCTGGTTCAAATCAATTGCATCCAACAGAAATTTAGTTGGTGGGGGAATTGTGGATGTGATGTTTGGTGTAGAAAGAGAATTTGCCCCGGGCATTGGGCTGTGGATGATGGAAGCGAGTGATACCAGAGCATCATGTTGTGGAGTCCCTATGTTTACAACCTGTTCTTTTTGAGAAGAAGCAGGAGGAGTTTCAGTTATGGGTTGAGATATTTGAACCAACTGTTGTGAGGAAGAAGCAGCAGTGGTTTCTTGTGACTTTTGTTTTGTCACAGGCAGTTTCTTTGGTATCTCATCCTCCAGAGTTTCCTTTTTGATGGGTTTGGGGGGTTTTTGAGTTTTTCTCTTTATTGGCTTTTTGGTGATTGTAGGTGTGGGTTTCAAAGCAGTTGTTTTGCTACTTTGATCACCTTGAGCAGTGGGCTCAGCAGCAGATACCTGAGGAGTAGTGGTAGCTGCTAAATTCTGCTCAGGCACCTCTGCTTGTGTTTTGCAAGGTGTTGACATTCTTGTAAAAGTTTTAGCAGTTAAGCTGTGCATTTGTAAAGAGTCACCTTGATTTATTACAGCAATATCATCCTTACTGAATTTCTTTTCAAAAGAATAGCTTAAAAACCTTGGAAACAGTAAGAATGATTTTGTTTCAACATTTTTAACCAGATCATTAAAAATTTCCAGGGAATAATTAAAATTTTCTTCTTGAAGAATAGCATATCCTAGATTTTGAATTTTTAATGGTATTTCATTGAAAGAAGTGGTTTTGTTTGAAACACACATTAGAAGGGTATGA